>JADGMU010000319.1:0-81146 GCA_016920895.1 Vaccinium myrtillus | reverse complement strand
AACGGACAAGCATCAAAACCAAAACCTGATCAATCAAAGTGGACATAGTGAGCTTCACATCTCTTGGTGTGACTCCTGGCCTAACATCTCTTCAAACAACTTCAGTTTCTCAATGGTGACGGAATTTGTCAACATGTCTGCTGGATTTTTGCTCCTCACAATCTTGTCAAGTAACCATCGCGTTCCTTCCTTAGATAATCGTCACCACCACCATTTTCGAAATCTAACACTAAAAAAAACTATGAGATAACACTAAAAAAACTCTCAAATTTTAGATTGAGAGAGAGAAAATCCTCACTAAAAACAAGGAGTTATTAAAACGAGGAAAAGCTCAATTGGAAAGGAGGAGTTATTGAAAGCGAGGAAGGAAACATCCAGCAGTGGTAAAGCCCTCTCCTCCCGCCGCCATGTAAGGGTGGTGAAACCCTAAGGGAGGGAGGAAAAAGAAGAGACACGGCTAGGAATTTTTAGAGAGAGATGCTCTTGCTTCAAGAGATTCTCAATACTAATTTATACACGACTCTTCTACGAAATTTTCTATATTATTATCCAAACACTTTCCCAGATTTTGATTATAATTTCGAAATGTACAATCTGCGAATCCAAATTCAATAAAAAACGTAATCGACTCTTGAACACCCCGTAGAGTAGGATCATTGTTTAGTAATCGAAAAAAGTGAATTAACCCATGATCCCAATCTACTAGTAATAGATAGAACATCATAAAGTTTTGGGGGACAACAGTATAACCACGAGAAATATTTAAGTGTCGGTTCGTCCAGACAGTCCATTCGTGTTTTGGACGGTCTAAATTTGTTGAGGTAATTTATCTCTCAAAATTACAAAAATATCACCGAACAACCTCAACAGATCTGAACCGTCCAAAACACAGATGGACGATCCGGATGAGCTGACGGGCACCAGCTGGCGGTGCCTACTTGGCATTGAAATTTTTTCCGTATAATCACACGTCAGTTCGTTTCAAGGTGGAGTTACGCAAGTATATATCAACTTTCATAACATGTATATAAAAAGCCTTTCATCGAGTTTTTATTTTTTTGGCCGATCTTTTTATATTGTATGTCCATTTAATTTCTTCATTTCTTGTACTTTGTGTTGGTATTAAAGAAGAACTTCAAATTTACCGATATAAACTCCCCAATATGGACGGGGAATCCTCAAAATTTAAGGTAAAAACGAAGGAGAAAGACAAGGTTCAGTAGAGAGCTAAAGACAAAACAAGAACTCTTATGGGCACACACTGACACACGCTACATCCATGCGAGTATATGCACAATGCTCCTAAGCAGGGCCGGCCCAAGGGTCCAAAATGCCCTAGGCCTACTTACAAGTTACAATAATGTGCCCTTCACTCTTAACAATTTTTTTTAAAAAAAATTAAAATTAAAACCAAACATAGCATATAAAATCATCACTAGCTGTTGGCTTGTTCTGCCACTTGGAAATAGGGAGAGTCAAGTTGAGGCTATATAGGAAGGGGAGCAAAAACTCCCACTTGTTCTGCCGATGTGGGATTAAAAAGCTTTCTCCAAAATCAAACTTTCATAAAGAAATGGACCAAATGGTCGAAGGAGGATTCGGCCATATAAGGATAATTTGGGAAGCTTTTGGAAAAGGTCTGATGAGAAGAAAAGAGTAAGGGTTGGAATGCATCATTTCAAATCAAAGCTTTTTTAACCAACATTTTACTCGGATTGAGGATTTGAGATGGCCTTAGTAGTTTGCTTTGCATCTTGGTTTTCTAGTAATTTTTTGGACTTTTCGTAGTTCAAACAGAGTGTTTCTGGATCCTGATGATATTTCTCCAGTGAAGTGATTCAAACTTAAATCCATACTTGTGTCCTTTAAATCGAGTTGTTCCTGTAAAGGACTGTCTCGATGCATTTTGTTAATCCCGCAGAAATTATCTAGCTTCTGGCTAACTGTCTAACACAGCCTTTATGGCTTCATTGGGTAAATTGGCTTGAAGTCTTTGATTATTTGTATAAATTCGAGTATTGAGGTAGGCTCCGCTACTTGATATTCTTCCATTTCTATGGCTTCTTCTATTCCCTATCTCTAAGACCTTGACATATTTTCTGAAACAAAAGAATTTGCTGCATGCTCTCATAGAAGTGAAACTTGCACTGCTCCCTTTAGTCCCACATTGGATACTCATAGAAGTGATGAAACCAACTTCACCTATAAAACCAACTTCACCTTTGGGGCTTTTTTTTAAATATTGGGCCACAATGGTTTTTGGGTCTTTTTTTAAATATTGGGCCACAATGGTTGGGCTATTTTATAACTAATAATGGATTTTTTTTCTTTTTTGGGTCAAAAAAGTGTTATAGTCAAGCGCATTTGTACAAAGTGTTGGAGTGCCCCAAATTTGAGCCATTTTTGGAGTGCCCTAGGCCCAGGCCTTGTGGGCCTTGGGCCTGGGCCGGCCCTGCTCCTACAGATCTTTGTACCTAAGGTTACAGAAATCACAAAATAAAAAAAGAGTGCGTAATAAACAGGAACAAGAAACAACACACAGAACCACCGGGGATGGTGGCCCAGTGGTGGAAGCATTCACCTGCCGCAGATTTGTCCCAGGTTCGACTCCCTGAAAGAGTTAAAGAAATGTTCTGGGCTCTGCTGGGGGGGTGGGATGCACTCCATTGGTGCCCTGGTGGTGGGTCCCTTCCTATGGGTTAAGTTAAATCTGGCCGTCAACCGGTGACCCCGGGGTCAGGGCCTCAGGGTGCAGTGAAGTCCCCACAAGAGCACCCTTTTTTGCAGTTCAAAAAAAAAAAAAAAAAGAAACAACACACAGATATACTTGGAAAACCTCAACACAAAGAAAAATCATGGAAGCCACACCGGTCCACTTTAATCGAAGAATTATAAGAAATACAAGTCTCATCTTTTCTCTTTCAAAAGTGTTTTCTCTCGCCTCGTATTTAGAATGAAATGCTCTCATCCTAATTACACTGCGATATAAATAGGTAAGGTCCAACAGCCAAAATTGCCCCTGGCAAAACACAAAATCCCGTTTCAGTGTGCGACTTCCCAGTTTATTGCTAAAGATTGTCTGCATCCTTAACAATCTCCCATAATTGAAGCAACAACGAACAAGCATCAAAACCAAAACCTCAATCAAAGTGGACATAGTGAACTTCACATCTCTTGGTGTGACTCCTGGCCTAACATCTCTTCAAACAACTTCAGTTTTTCAATGGTGACGAGATTTGTTAGCATGTCTGCTAGATTTTTGTTCCTCACAATCTTGTCAAGTAACCATCGCCTTCCTTCATTAGGTAATCATCACTACCACCATTTTCGAAATCTAACACTAAAAAAAACTCTCAGATTTAAGATTGACAAAGAGAAAATCCTCACTAAAAATAAGGAGTTATTAAAAACGAGAAAAAAACTCAATTGGAAAGGAGGAGTTATTGAAAGCGAGGAAGGGAACACCTTGGTAAAGCCCTCTCCTCCCGCCGCCATGTAAGGTTGGTGAAACCCTAAGGGAGGGAGGGAAAGGAAGAGACACAGCTAGGAATTTTTAGAGAGAGATACTCTTGGTTCAAGAGATTTTCTAGATTTTGATTACAGTTTCGAAATGTACAATCTACGATTCCGAATTCAATTAAAAAACGTAATTGACTCTTGAACACCCAATAGAGTAGGATCATTGTTTAGTAATCGAAAAAAGTGAATTAACCCATGATCCCACTCCACTAGTAATAGAACTTCATAAAGTTTTGGAGCACAACAGTATAACCACAAGAAATATTTCTGGCCTAGTTTGTCAATTGATAAAATTTTGACAAAATCAAGTCAAGTGAGGAAACTAGGCCTCAATCTTAAAGACTCCATCCGGACTGTCTATCCGTGTTTTGGACGGCCCAAATCTGTTGGGATAATTTACATCTCAAAATTATAAAAATACCACCGAACAACCCAAATTTATCTCTCAAAATTACAAAAATACCACCTAACAACCCCAACAGATTTTAGGATTAACGAATGGCAAAAAAAAAAAAAAACACACAAGTGGACGGCCTGGATGAGCCGATGGGCATCATCTGGCAACGCCAACTGATGCCTACTTGGCATTGAAATTTTTTTCGTATAACCACACATCAGTTCGTTTCAAGCTGAGTTACGCAAGCATCAACTTTCATAACATGTTTATAAAAAGCCTTCCACCGAGGGGGTGTTCCAGTAAGGGTGGTTTTAGAGTAAATCGACTTTTCACGATTTTTTTATGTGACGTATTGTGAGAGAATGACCTGTCTCGATTTTTGAAAGAAAAAAAAAACTGTTTTTTTTTTAGTGGAACACCCCCGATTTTTTATTTTTTATTTTGCCGATCTTTTTATATTGTGAATGTTGATAGGTGCTAAAAAGCACCCATTTAATCCTCTAATTAACATTTTAACAGTCCAATCATAGAGTTACTTGATGAATTATAACGGTTGAATGGTGTTTGTAGGCTTTGGAGAGTGCCGAACCATTAAAAGTGCTAATTGGAGTCAACATGAGGCATGGAACGCAAAGTAGACTTAAAGAGCTTCGCAATGGTCCAAGAATCACATCATTTCGAGTTCGGACGAAGTCGGGGCGAGCTTGCGAAGTTTGGGCTATAATCTGAATTTTCCGCCTGGGCGGGAATCAAAGCCGTCGAGGCGGTTTTACCCGAGTCAAACATGAATTAGGGCGTTCACCACGTTTTTTTAGGTTTTGTTATAAATAGGTCATTGCTCTGTACGTTTTGGGGCCCCTAGAATATTTTGAGGCAAGTTTAGAGAGCGAAATGCAAGCCGTTCCATGGGTTCTTCAAGTTCTTCTTCAAATCAAATATTCATCTCCATCTCCATGGTCGGCTAAACACCTTCCAGGGGGAAGATGAAGCCCCGGTCCATGTAACTTTGTATATGTAGAGGATTTAAGTTTATTCATTCGACTCAATTGTTTAACTAAGAACCATTTTCATTATGATCAGATGGATTGAATTTAATACTTTCAATTAATTGTGTATTTGTGTGCGCGATCTCAAATACCAGGTTATTCAACAGTTTTCTTTGCTTGAGCTTGGGTAACTAAGATGGGTTATGCACGTAAGACGGGTCGTGCCACTGGACAGGCCGTGAAAGATACGGTTTGTGCCAGCGAGACGGTCCGTACTATGGGATAGCTCATGCCTGTTGACAACTCAACTATCTTCTTGACAATTGCGATTCGAATAATAACCCTAGCCTATACATAGCCTAGTTACGTGGTCGGGGTGAATTCGAAACCCTAGATCCTCTCTCAATTAGTTTCACTCAGTTTTATTATTTCTTAAATTAATTTAGTTTCCAAAAACCAATCACTCAAATCTCTTTTTTTGAATTAAATTAGAAATTAGTCAAAGTTAACGTAATTTAGCCAACTTGTTTCCGTGGATCGATACTCGGACTTAGCCACTATTTTTCTGAGTAAGGGTTAATTCCTTGTTTTTGTAAATTTAATTTTGATACGGTACGACACAGTCAAATGTCCTTTTAATTTCTTGTACTTTGCGTTGGTATTAAAGAACTCCAAATTTACCGATATAAACTCCCAAATATGGACGGCAAATCCTCAAAATTTAAGGTACAAACGAAGGAGAGAGACAAGGTTCAGTAGATAGCTAAAGTCAGCGAGACACTCTTAAGGGGTGGGGTCCACAATATGTGCGTACGCATACTTGAACACACACGCACGCTACACCCATGCGAGTATATGCATTTGGTGCAACCTCACCTTGTATAAGTGTGTGTGGAATAGCGTGGGGTCCACGTACAATACATCAATATGAGCGTGCGTAGGCATACTTGAACACACATACACGCTACACCTATGCGAGTATATGCATTTGTATGTATAACCTCACCTTGTACGATTTGTGTTTGAATTCGCAGTGTCAACTGAAAGAGTAAGCTGTAAATTTAATACATAGCGGTGGTGGGGGATTAAGGCTTCGGAGTGTTGGTGCGGCAGCGACAATGGGTTTTGAGGCAGCATTTTGAGGTTTTTTTTGGTGTAATGGAGGGACCCGGGGGTCCTGCTGTCCCATCCAGTCCCCATTCGAGCCGTCCGTGCTCGGCGATCAACGGTTTAGATCAACTTGGCAATCAACAGTGCGGATTTATTTGAGTCCAAACACATCTGGATCGTTGATCGCCGAGCATGGACGGCTCGAATGGGGACAGCATGCATGCTGTCCCTTTGCATGATCCCCCAATTTAGGCGGCAATGTGTTTTGAGGCGTAGCCTCGGCGGCGGCAATGGGTGTCTAGTGTCCGTTGGATTATAGGTGTTAAGGTGTGTTTTGGTGGGCGCACATATTTTCTTGGGAAGGGGATTTTTTGGTGGCCGCATCTATTTCTCGAGCAGTGCACAGTTTTCATGAGGACTTGGAACATCTTTTTTATTGGGACCTTATCAACAATTGTTTTTTCTTTTTTCTTTTTTTAAATGGAATGGCTTGGAGGTAGGATTAGATTATGCGAGTAGCCATAGAAGTTTCTTCGAACCTCTCTTAATGCATTTCTTTTCCCATAATACTGATTTCATATTTGATTTCTTTAGAATTAATGAAATTTTTTTGCTGTTCGAAAAGAAAAAAAAACATAGAGTAGGGTTGCTTTGGCTAATTAAAAAAATCAAGTGATTTATTTTTGTCCTTATTCAATTTTTTTTCGCATTTGTTAGTCTTGCATCGATTTTTTGTGATTTCTTCGTTTGTCTTTAGTGAACTTTTTAATTTATCAAATTTTTATAATTTTTAGATTTCTCTCGTCGAGACAAACCAAGAAACCACAAAAAAATTGACGCACAACTAACAAATGCAATTTTTTTTTTTGAATAAAGATGAAAAAAAAAACCAAAACTGGTTTATTTTAGCAGCATCTGTCCCTCTTCTTCATCTTGGGCTTTGTCAGTTTACTGAAGTGAAACGAATAATCTGAGGCAGGGTAACGACCAGGAACAGTAGCAAATTCAAGCCCAACAAAGAAAGACAGAGAATGAAAAGGTGAGGAGACACCAATGTGAGGCCCAAATGCATCTCAGAATGCAGGCTTGGTGTCTATGTCAAAATCTATACCTAGAATTCTAAAGACCTTCTTTGGATAAAAACCACTCATGTGTAATTCGAAAAAGATAAAATTATTCTCAAGTTTTTCTACAATTTTATACTCTTAAATTTGGAATGTCTAAATTGCTAAGAGTCACCACAATTTCAGTGCCTGAATTTTGAGGTTTTGATTGAAGTAATTCCAATATCATATTGTGCTTTGTTTATGGGGTATTATTTACCTTTTTTTTTTTTTTTGAACATGTCAAGTCATTTCTTAAGAAACGCCATCCGGCAACGATTACATCAATAAACAGGAATGAAACCAAAACTACTAACAATTGAAATGAGCACGGCATGACAAGGCTTTTAAGGGCCACCGACTCGAGACACACCTGCCTAAACAGACCTGACACCTTCGGGACAGGATGATGAGTCCTATCAAAGATTAGCAGTAGAGAATCCAACGGGTTCACGGCTCAAACCATTGAACAATAATGCACAGATGTAATCAACAACAAAACAGAAAATAAAAATAAAAAACAGAAAAATAACAGCCAGATGAAACCCAACAAAACACCATGCTGTCACACTGATTCTACCCACTGAGTCACCCCACTGAGTCGCACCACTGAGTCACCGAGTGCTATTGAGTTCACAATCCAGCCGCTTCCCCGGAAGAAACCCAAGCTCCATGGCCGGCCGCCTACGGATCTGGAGCTTTATTGCAACGGGGGGGCCCAAACCACCCGAGTTTCAACCCTCTGTCAGATCTACCAAAAAAAAAAACCCGAGATAGATGGTTAAGGAAGGGTCAAAGATGGAGATGGAGATGGAGGACAGTGGGGGTTTGTGGCAGCTGGTAGAGATGGAGAGCGGTAGGACAGAGGAGTGTGGGGACGGCTGGTGGGCTTGGGGGGCGGTAGGGGTAGGTGGCGGGGCAGGTGGAGAACGGAGTTGTTAGGTGGCGGCTGGTGGGCATGGAGGTAGACTGGCAGGGGGGTTGAAGACCGGTGGCCGGCAAAAGAGCCAGGCGGGGGTGGGGTGCGAGGGCGGCAACCCCACCCCCAAAGTCAGAAATCAAGAGGAGGAAGGAGGAGAGGGGAAAAAATGGATGAGATCTGTAGTGTGAGTAATGGAGTAGAGGGGCGGCGGCTAAAAGATGGGGATAAAAACCCTAGAGGTAGAAAGAGGAGACTGAGAGCTCCTAGAAAGAGGAGACCCAGCTCCCAGTCATTTCTAATTCCACATTTGATCCCACCTAAGATAAAACGGGGTATTATTTACCTATTCTTGTGACATTAGTCACATTATGTGGTGCTTGTTGAAATCTTGAAATAATGCGGCCACTGGATATATTTACATTTTTTCCGAAAACTGCTTGGATCAACCCTTCCCGGTATTTTTTTTTGAAGATTTTCCGCGTGGGCCCTTGAAAACACCTTCTGAACACATTGGACGGATCGGATTTTCCAAAAATAATTTGCAACACAAAAAAAACCATTTTTTTCTTATATATATATATATAGGGAGGGCTTCTAGTCCGGTCTTCCCGTTTCCGGACCTCCATGATCCAAATTTTTTTTTGACGATCCGAGCCGTCCAATGTGTTCAAAAGGTGTTTTCAAGGGTCCCTCGTGGAAAATTTTCAAAAAAAATACCGGGAATGGCTTGATCCAAGCAGTTTTCGCAAAAATATATAAATACAGTTTTTGCGAAAAACTATTTGGATCAAGCCCTTCCCGGTATTTTTTTTTGAAGATTTTCAGCGTGGACCCTTGAAAACACCTTCTGAACACATTGGACGGCTCGGATTTTCCATAAATAATTTGCAACACAAAAAAAATCAATTTTTCCTTATTCTCGGGAGGTTTGGACTAGAAAATTTGCCTATATATATAAGATGTTCTATTGAGTACTCCCTCAAAGATCTCCTCCGTGAGGACCACCCTTTTTTTTATTTTTCGGACCAAATTTTGACGATCCGAACCACTCAATGTGTTTAAAACATGTTTTCCATGGCCACCGCGAGGAATCACAAAAAAAAATCTCCGAAAGGGCTTCATCCGAACGGTTTTTCATAAATGATGTTGCTAAGAGGATGATTATCGATATTAGACAAAGTTAGGAGGTGTACAGCTGCCATGATGAAAGTTAAACTTGATTTTGCAAGATTGAGTCAAGATAAGTTTCAAAGGGCAAGTAGAAGAGGTTTTTTCAAAGATCATATTTGGATAATTGGGAGAAGAAAAACGTGGAACTCTATTCCTTGTAGACAGAGAATTTGCAACTTACATATTAGGCTTGAGTAGGAGTTTTTATATCCCAATAGGAAAAATAAAAAGGGCCCAATCTGATGTTAAAAAAAGGGCTAAACAAATAAAAAAAGGGCTAAACAAAAAAAAAAGTCCATTAAAAGCCCAAAATAAATACAGAACAAATTAACTTTTACATACAAGTGATACAACTGATCCATTAGGCCTAAACGCCCAAAATAAAATACAGAACAAATTAACTTTTACATACAACTGATCCATTAGGCCTAAACACCAATATAAGATCCACAATAAAATAAAATAAAAAAACAACTAAAATATAAAGGCCCAATTTACCCTAGTCGGCCAGTCCCTATACTTCCACTTCTACGCTTCGCTCGTCTCATCTGTGAGCAGATGCAGTGAGCACAGGGCACTGGGCAACCCTCTCTGTCGCGTCTCTGTTGCCACTGTCGTCCGTCAATGATCTTTGGCAATGAGCTCCGTGACTCCGTCTCTGTCCAGTAGTAACCATTTTTTGTATTGTGATTATTGCTGTAAAAATTGTTTAAGTGTTTACTCTTAAGGACACAATTTTTTGATAAAGCCTTGGGCACTAAAAATCCTTCGGCTGACCATGTTGGTATGCCTCTTGCTGGATACTATTTTCACAAAAAAGAACCATCGCACTGATTTTGCCACTATTTTGTTTCGCCACTAGAACCTGGGTGATCAATCTAGAAGTGGTTGAAGGAAGGGCAAAGGAAATGCAGTTAAGGTTCCAAAAATGTTGGTCCCAACAATCTCGCGCAATGGTTTCATCCTCTTTCCAATTGAGAGGACCATGAATGCGGGAACGAAGAGGGCCTTCACCAGTCCAATTATCAAACCAAAAGTACGTGGATGATCTGTTTTCAATAAGGGTACGAGAGCCGCTCGTAGATAAGTTGTGTCCCTTGAGGATGCCTCTCTAGGAGGTGGAGGCATTGGATCATAGATGACTTTTGAGATCTAAAGGAGCGTTGCATTCCATTTTGATTCATGGTTGAGGTAACGCATAAGACATAATTTTATACTCCTATTTCACTTTCTAGTTGCTTTTGGTTTGTTAAGAGCACTTAAATATAGTGTTTTACATTGGGTATTATTTAGACATTTCAATGTTTTTAATTCTTGAACCTCAAATTTTCAAAATCTTGATGTTTACTAATGTTGCAACTCCTCACATATAAAATCCTGGTTCCGTCGTCCTTGCGCTCCACCACTCCCAATCTCACATAAAACTACCGCCGCCAAGAACAACCATTCCCAATCTACGCCTTATCCACTCAGCATCGTGTGGCTTCGTCCTCGAACTCCTAACATTCCTACGAGTTTCTCTCCTCCATTCGTGGTACCTCAGCTTCAAATAGTTTGTTGGTCACAAAACTGTATATGTACAAACATTTTAAAGGTTATAATTCACTTAAAAGTTAGGAGTTCTACATTGCAAATTGCACTACCAAATAACCGGAGTATATGAGTAATGATTCACTTTATATTTCCTCGGGAAAGTGGATGACCAATTCTCTAGATCACACAGTCCAAAGCATTTAAACCTCTTACCTTTGCAGCACTCGTGAGTAAAGATGATTAACGAAAACACGGATCAAAAGTGAAAGGGGGAACGAGAGACCCTACAGACTCGTAATTTAAGGCCACTGTGGGGGACCGTTAACCAACACAATTCGATTCTATCGAAGCCCAAACTGGTACACGTTTTTATAGTATTGAATTGGAACAGGTTTTTGTGTAAGGTCATCTCTAGTGGTGTAGTTAAATGCACAAATTTGCCAGTAACTAGGATAGTTAGTTAACAATTTCTGTTTTTGTGTGCATAGTAGTACAGTTAAGGGGTATTTAAAGTGTGTAAGGGGAGCAAAAAAGTTAACTCAGAAGTTAACTTTGATCACTACCGGAGCAACAAGGAAGAGAGAGAAGAGAAGAGAGAGATAGAGAGAAGAGGAGAAAAGGTGGGGTTGGGACCTCTGACGCGTCTGACACTTCTGGGGAAAAGGGAAAAGTTGGAGAGAGAAAATGGAATGGGAAGAGATGAGGAGAGAGAAAGGGACCCACTTTTTACATTTTAACAACTCTTTAACAACACCACTATAACACACATTAACTTAACAACACAATTTGTCATAACAACACATAAATGGGACTCACTTTTACACTTTTGTGTCATATAACAACACAAATTTAACTCCACCACTACAGATGACCTAATTGGACTGCAGATAAATATCTGCAATTGGACTGCAGATAAATATCTGCAATCGAATTTCCATCGTCTATTTCGGTGGACGACTGAAATAACACAAAAAATAGTAAACCACAATGTGTACTGTAATTATACATCATCAAATATACATCATCAAATCTCGACCATCAAAAAGCATTTTTTGACGTTCCGGATTGGGAAGCATTTCAAATTCGGAACGTCGAAAAATGCTAGACGGTTGGGATTTGATAGTGTACATTTGGGGTACACGCAAGTGGTGTACCCATAGAATAATTGGAAATAATACAAACTGCAATCAAACTTCGGACAAGGGAGGTTTAACGACCCGCACCAACTCACCTGTTAACTTTTAGCTTAATCACATGGCTTAAAAAGTTAATCTCAAGTTAGTAGTAGCACCGGGCCAAATCTTATATGCTACTAACTCATACTTCCGTGCTCAGCGATGGACGGCTCGGATCACATCTTGTCCAAACAAATTCGAACCATCCATTGCGGAAGGGATGTCACATGAAGCCCTGCTTTCATTTTCACATAACAAAATTCATCTTATCCATATTTCTATTAATATGATATCAAGCCTCATATTGTACACAAATATGTGCTTTGTTTCTAGTTTTCCAATATAACTTATTCATTGTTGATTGAAATTGAGCCAAGAAATTTGAGAATTATAAGGATAAGAAGAAACATGGCAAAGATGGCTCCTTTGATTGCTGGACTAGAAGGGTGGATTAGGATTAGGAAAACATAAGAACCCACATGTTTTTAGATTATTTGTAGTCTCGTAGTAGTATTTGTCGGATTCGGAGATCCTGTAGTGTGGTGCCGCACTATAACTCTGTAATGCGGCACACGAGCTGTTGATCTTGGCAATGAACGGTTCGGATTTCATCTCGGCAATGAACGGCTCGGATCATGCAAATGCCAAGATGAAATCCGAGCCGTTGATTGCGCAATCAACGGCTCGGATGCCGCACTACAACCCTGTAGTGCGGCACCGCCCTCTCCCGTATTGGTCTGCATCGGCAATTAATCATTGGAGTGGACATGGTTAGACTTTTTTTTCCCCTCAAATTAGTATCCATACGAAATTAGCTAATACATGAAGTACATGATATTAGTAGGGTTGGCAATGGGGACGGGGCAGGGCCGGAGACTACTATCCCCGTCCCTGATCCCCGAATCCCTCCCCCGCCCCGATCCCCAATGGAGATTATTTTCTCCCCTCCATCCCCGCTCCAAACGGGGAACGAGGATCCAAAACGGGAATTCGGTGAATTTCCAATATTTTATAAAAACCGCTCTTTAAAAACAGTTGAACCGGCCACCCGGTAAAACCGCCACGATTTTGTTGACCCAGCCCGGCCATTATCCACGTGGCTTGACTCATGGGCGTCTGCCAGCTATTGGAATCTTTGTTAAGGGGAAGCCCGTTATTTATAAGGAGGGAGGGAATGCTTTTTTTCTTCCCAGCCGATGTGGGACTGTGTCCCTTCTTCCTTTTTTTGAACTCTCTTTCCCTTCTTCAAAGTTCAAAGTTCAAAGAGCACTTCTTTAAACATGGCCACAACCTTCTGGAAATTGAAATGTATGATTACTAATTGGCCAGGATCATTCCAACTCTCTATTTTATCAAGATTTAAATGCTCATTGACACTACCCAAACTATACCATTATTATTAACCCATTATTATTATTATTATTATTATTATTATTATTATTATTATAATATATATATTTAATATAAATAAAAACGGGGATTCGGGGACGGATCGGGTAGGATTCGGGGGCGGGGCGGGGATCGGATCGGATTCGGGGCGGGGATACACCTATCCCCGCATCCTACCCGATCCCCAAATTTTTTTAAAAAAAATCCCCATATCCTACCCGATCCCCGAACGGATCTCCAAAACGCCGATCCATTCGGATCGGGGATCGGATTGGATTCGAACGGGTCGGATGAAATTGCCATCCCTAGATATTAGTTTGGCACGTGAATCTAAACCAATGATTTCACTTTCTGGATTATTTTTTTTGAATAAAAATTCAGAGAATCGAGCACTTGCGACACTGTTGTTGTATTAGCTTAGTCGCCCACTCGCCTTCTATCACCCTTACACCCTACATGTCTCTTGTATTTTTATTTTCAATCTTACATTTTTCATTATTTTAAAAATATCTTATAATCAAACATTTCCAAGATAAACTAGGGTTAACCAAATTTTGTAGCATTCAAGTTTGGCTCGTTTACTAAACAAGTAACTCATGCTCGTAAGGAGCTGAAATTTATTGGAGTACAAAACAGACTCTATAATTTAGAATATGGAGCTCAACTTCCTTAAACGAGTCGAGCCAAAACTCCGCGAAAAGTTCGATTCCTTTGTCTCAACAGAAACCAATCCTGGATTCCCAGCGACTATAGAGGGACCCAGAAATTTGCAGCTCTTTCTTATTTCCAGTTCCTAGCTTCACGTGATTTCTGACCGTGCCTCTGCATTCCCCCCGACAGGCGACAGCTGCCTCTGCAGTCCATCGTATTCCCTTTTGTGAGTTTTGTCACGTACTCCCAATTGTACCCTTCAATCCAAAACCCAAACCCTACCATGAAAATTGACGGATCAAATATAGGCCCCTTTGCCTTAACAAACACAATACAGAAACCCAACAGGACGCACGAGAAAGAAAAACATGAAACAGGGTTTTTTTTGTTTTTTTTTCAATGAAGGGTTTCTGTGCTTGTTTGTGGACACTTCAGACTAATCTCTACAATTGTCGCAGTTGTTTAATCCCTTCTTCAACTGCTTTTCAAAAGTTTATGCGTGGGGTGAGGTGTCCTAAGAAATAGTAATAAAAACCAAATACCTCAACTATTACACGCACCTCAAACTAATCTCAGTTTCTCCCATAATCGTTTCGCATGTTTGTGTTGAGAGAGTGGCCCCAAGAAATCGGAAAGCAAATATACGAAAAACCACTAGATTAGGATTCGATTATTGAGGTCAAGTAGCCAGAGAGTAATTTTTGGTGAAACCCTTAGTTCCGGCGTGGATAGTGACGACTCCAGAACTTTGAGAGCATGGGGTTATTCATGAACATTAAATATTTTTACCAACTATAAATCAAAGAAAAACATCATATTGCAAGTAAAAATATTGTTCTAATCAAAATCACTTTTAAAACCCAACAAGTTTTTCAATAAACAAAAGTTATCAAAAGGCCTATACCTAATTTTTTTCTTTCCAGTTTTCACCACACAAAAAAAAAAAAAAACTATACAAGCTTCTACATTTGCATTCAATGAGGTTACATATTCGATGGAGCTGCAATGCCAACTTTTCAAGCAAGTATATTAGCATGGATAGTGGGTATATGACATCTTTCTTTGTCTCCACCATCTCTATAGAAAGGGCACCAATTCCGATTAGTTCTATAAAATCATCAACAATGTAGTTTTTAAGTTGTTCATCAACATGATAAGTTGTAGTCGAGAAAAATCAGACGAATAAAATCTAGATAGAAGGACAAATCTCTCTTTATCAAAAAAACAAAAAGAGTGAAGGTGGGGAGTTGTCCGACCCCACAGCTACAATGCTGCTATCGCTACTGGACGTGGATAATGTGTCTTTGACTAGCCCGGAAAAAAATTTGTGGTGCACGTGAACGGGCCCGGACACACTGACAAAAAAAAAAAGCAAAAAAAACAATACTCACCCAGTAGACCTTTGTAACATTTGAGAACTCCTCCTATTCTTTACTTCTTTCTACCAGTTCCGCCACCATGACCATAACCTTCCTCCAGAAAGCTCTTCTTTTCCTCACTCTTCACAACACCGCCGTTACTAATTCCACCCCCTCAAACTTGCTCCTTCCACACGACGCCTCAGCTCTACTGGCATTCAAATCCAAAGCCGATTCAACCGACAAACTCCCCTTCTCCGCCAACACCTCCTTCACCTTCTGCCAATGGCGAGGAATCCAGTGCGTCAAAGGCAAAGCCGTCCGAGTCGTCCTCGAATCACTGAGTCTAACCGGCGTTTTCGCCCCCAACACCCTGACTCGTCTCGACCAGCTCCGAGTCCTGAGTCTCCGCCACAACTCGCTCGCCGGACCAGTACCGGATCTCTCCCCTCTAGTGAACTTGAAATCGCTTTTTCTGGACCACAACTCGTTTACCGGAATCATCCCTCTTTCTATCTCGACCCTTCACCGTCTTCTCACCCTAGACTTATCGTACAACAACCTCACCGGTCCGATACCGAAATCTCTGACGAATCTCGACCGGTTGTACTATTTACGGCTCGATTCGAACCGGCTCAATGGTTCGGTTCCTGCCCTGAATCAATCCTCTCTCAAAATCTTCAATGTGTCTAAGAATAACTTGAGCGGCGCCGTGCCGGTGACACCGACTTTGCTCCGGTTCACGACGTCTTCGTTTTCGTGGAACCCTGGACTTTGTGGGAAGGTTGTAGACAGGGATTGCAGTTTAAGTGTGCCCTTTTTCGTTACGCCGGTGACGGAGTCGCCGCCGCCGCCTGCGGCGGGGCTTGGGCAGAACGAGCAGTTGCAAGGGGTTGAGTTGACTCGGCCGAGTCAGAAGAAGCACTGGAGAAGCAAAGTCGTAATTATTGGGTTTTCGTGTGGGGTTTTTACCCTCGTTGCTGCGATTCTCTGCTTTGCAATGGGAGTGAAGAAACAGAGACGCAGGGGGAAGAAGGGCGAAAATGTCTTCTCGCCGATTACGGGTTCCGATCCAGCCGCCATCGCGGCCGTGATGAGGATGGAGGAAGAAAACGAGCTGGAGGAAAAGGTAATTTTCAGTAGCGGAGGGAGCATCGGAACAAGTGTGCACTTGCCCCTACTGCAATGGTTTTTTATTTTTTTATTCTTTTTATAAATACTTTAATCTTGAGTTCATTTGCACCTTTATTTCGTTTCAGATTTTTTTAAAACATAGAAACAGTTTTTTTCGAGAGCAATTTTACGCATATAATTTTAAAATAAAATTCCGGACACAATTGTATTCGGAGAATCGGAATCATCTAACCTAGTAATGAACATAGGTACACATGCATCAAACAATTTGAGACACTAGAATAGTTGTGTTTTAAAGATGTATGTGCGATGCCAAAAAAAGGGGGCCTTATTTGCTAATAAAAATGTTAAGCACACATCCAAGTGGTGGGGCTGCCGAGTCATTTGTTGCGTGATTAATGACTCGGATGCGGCACTACAACCTTTGTAATGCGACTTTGCACTATAAGATCCCCAATTTCTAATAAGGTTTAGCAAAGATGATTCCTTTTTTAAAAAACTACAGTAAATAAATAAACAAGACAAACTAATACTATAAGGTTTAGCAAAAATAATTCATTTTAAAAAAAAACTAAAAATAAATAAACAAGACAAGCTAAACTTTGACATCGAATTTTCTGCAATTCAAAAATTCAAAATATAAGAATTATTGAGGCCTTCCCAATTCCCATTTGCTAAAATCGGAATTCCATAAAATTAAATGGGTTGATTTTAGCAAGTAAAGAAACCCTTTGCTAAAATCTACCAGTGTAGAAAAATTCCATAATATTTATTTGAATTTTTTTTCGTTAAATTGTATTTAATTGTTGGCTTGATGGTGGCAACCCCACTAATAAAGGTGAAGAGGGTGCAAGAAGGAATGCAAGCAGCGAAGAGCGGGAGTCTGGTATTCTGTGCGGGTGAGGCGCAGGTTTACACGCTGGAACAGCTGATGAAGGCTTCGGCGGAGTTGCTGGGGAAAGGGACAATGGGGACCACTTACAAGGCGGTGCTCGACAACCGTCTGATCGTCAGCGTGAAGCGTCTCGATGCCGTTAAATTGGCGGGTGTAACTAAGGAGGTGTTCGAGCGGCACATGCAATCGGTTGGCGGATTACGTCACCCGAATCTGGTCCCACTCAGGGCTTACTTTCAGGCTAAAGAGGAAAGGCTCCTTGTATACGATTATCAGCCCAACGGCAGCCTCTTCTCTCTCGTTCACGGTGAGTCCACTGAGTCGTCTTTTGTTGTAACTCGTTAATCTGTGGGTCAACTCGGCCTCACCCCTGGCCTTATTTATGATTTGACTAATGTTGACCATAAATCTAATGAAGGCCAATTAGAAGTGGCCACGTAAGGGGATAGAATATTTCGTCAATGGTCACTTCCTTATGTCACGGAAATTTATTAGATTTGGTAGTTGCTAACTTTTCTACCAATACCGAGATTGTCGGACGTGATCACCACCGCAATTAGAATTGACATTCTGATCAGCCCGAGGATTAGTCTGGTTGGTCGGTGGATTTCTTTCCTCTACAATTCATTAGGTTCGATTCTTGAAGTCAAACCATAAAAAGATAATTTTTTGTGAATCTCTTAGTCCCAACGTAGATGGCTTGCCTTTCTCCGGACCGGAGATGAGATTAGTCAAGGAGTTCAGAAGCTTGGCCGACACCCTTCACTATCGAACCAATTTTTTTTTGAAAGTGAATGCAAATTACCCAAAGTTTTATAGCTAGGTCATGGCGTTGGAGTGAAAACCTAATAGTTTCACTGCCAAGCTAAACTTTATGAAATTTGTTTGCTAGAATTTGATATGTGTTAACGCTCATAATGTCAAATAAGTTTGAATTTCAACACGCACATTTCACGTACATTAATACACTTTCATGGACATTCAATACACTTTCACAATCAGATATCAATACACCTTTTACAGTTATTCATGCATATTGTAATAATTGGCAAGGGTTGTGGCTAACATAGTTCTTCTTTTTCTACTTCTAAAAGGTGTATTGATATCAAACATTTAAAAAAATCAAGTGATAATTTTAGCAAATGAGGGGAAGATGTGCTAAAATCAACACTCATCTTCCCCTCATTTGAGTGTTGATTTTAGCACATCTTCTCCTCATGAGTGTTGATTTTAGCACATCTTCTCCTCATTTGCTAAAATCAACATTTGATAAAAATCAAGTGTTAAATTTTAGGAAATGGGAAACTTAGCCTAAGAATGTAGTAAATTGGCCTTTTTATTACATCTTTCACATCACTCATTATAGTTAGGTTCTTACTTTGGGGAGCTGTCATTTAATTTGAGGTAGTTAAGATGATTATATATTGCTAATAGTCGAGAAATGTAAAATTCCTAGGAAAAAAATGTGACATACAACTTTGCTCCAATGGATATTATTGACAACATATTTTGGGGCTGCTATATGTCTATGATAATAATAAGGCAAATGAAGATCTTGATATTTTTGGTGAACCAAAAAACTCTGTTACGCTTTCAAGTAGTAGGCACAAATTAAGAAACCACTTTCACATAATGTAAAAAGGACAAAACCATTTTCACATAATGTGTCAGTGTTCATATCCGTGTCCATGCTACATAGCTTGTTATTGTTAACTCATTCTATTTGTCACTTGAAATCACGGTGTAACTACTCCTGTGACAAAATGCAATGCAATATCTTCGGAATGCAATCCTTATAAATACCTGGCATGAAATGTATGAGTAATGAATAGGAGGTTGACATGTTATGAAATGCATCTAGTGATCTACTTGAATAGGGTTGCAAGTGCCAAATTGGACAATGGTGACTAATTTTAAGCCGATGATTCTGCATTTTTTCTTCCCTCCAAATGACTCAGATCTCCACATTTGTTACTGGTTTAGATGAAGTATTCACTGAAACATTGCCAATTTGAGCAGGTTCAAAATCAACAAGAGCTAAGCCACTACACTGGACATCATGCTTGAAAATTGCAGAGGACGTAGCCCAAGGCCTCTCCTACATCCACCAAGCGTGGCGCCTCGTCCATGGCAATCTGAAATCCACCAATGTCCTCCTCGGCTCTGACTTTGAAGCCTGTCTAACAGACTACTGCCTCGCTGCCCTCTCCACCACCACCACCACCACCTCCACATCCTCCTCTGACCCCAACGCAGACAATTACGGAGCTCCAGAGACTAAAAATTCTACTCACCAAGCAACTCCCAAGTCCGATGTTTACTCATTTGGGATTCTTTTGATTGAGCTTCTAACGGGAAAGCCTCCTTTCGAGCACCCGGGTGTAACGCCTAGTGATTTGATCAGGTGGGTTAGGTCAACTAGAGAAGGTGGTGGTGATGTGGTGGAAGAAGACAATCGGTTGGGAATGCTTATGGAGGTGGCTATAGCTTGTAGCGCGACGTCTCCTGAGCACAGACCGACTATGTGGCAAGTGTTGAAGATAATCCAGGAGATTAAAGAGGCTGTTGTTGTGGAAGAGAATGAATGTCCTGAGCCGGTTGCCGCGACGTCTTAGCCGAGTAAATAATATTGGATGCAACAGAGCACATTGTCATGTATGGTGCCACTGATCAATGCCTATTTCAACAATTTTGCTACAAATATGCATACCATATGTGACACCCACATCATATATTTCTATGTGATCAGAGTCGATGTAATTATGAGTGATTGTAGAGATTCCTTTTTTGATGTTCTGAGGATGGATGAAACTCATTTGGGTCATTTGATTTCGAGGGTGGATGAGAGTAACTTGGGTCATTTGTTTGTGATTTTTCTCCCTTTTGGTGACTCCATACACCCTCTATTTGTTAGTACTCCTTGCGAGCCATAGTTTTCGGATCCGGGACTCTTATTGTCCCTTAGGGATGGTAGGGCCTCCCGACGGATCTCGATACATTGGAAATACTGTAATAGTACTACTTTCTTGTGGCTAGCTGGCTTCACAGTTGCACATGTTTTATGTTACTTAAATTTGATTTCTGTAAAATTATGGTGCTAGCTGTAAGATTTTTCTTTTTCTTTTGTGGATGATCATAATGGTGGAACATTGCGACCCCATTCTTGAATGGCATTATGTGGAGTACCATGGAGAATTGGGCAAGTTTCCCCCCAAAAAATGTCAGTGTGTTTTTTTTTGTTTTGTCCTTAGTCTATTTTCACCCGTATTTATTAGTTTTACATCAAACTTTTTTGGATTATCTGTTTATCTCGACGAGAGAAATTAGACAAGTAAAAAATTCTAACCGAAACGCAATGTTTTTATGAAAAAACCCAACAAAAAGCCCAAAAGTCTGAGCTTTTTTAAACTTTTCATAAAAATTTGGGTTTCTATTATAATTTTTATTTATTTTTTAATTCCTCTCATTAAGACGAATTAATAATTTTCAAATTTTAAGTGTAAAATGAACAAACGTGAATTTTTTTCCAAGTAACTTTTTGTTGGAAAACTCAGCCTTAGTTCCACTTCTTCCATGGCATCACATTTATGTATACGTCTCCTCGGGGACATCTGATATATTTCTGTATATAGATCAACATGGTAAATTGTAATGAATGGATGGTTACTTGGAAAGGAAAATGATGCTCAATGAGTAATCATTGGGTCTACAAGTTACTTTGTGAAGTGAATTAAGGGCGAAAGTATTTTAAGTTAGGGGCATTGTTATGAATTCGACCCAACTCGTTATATTTTTTTTTTGGCAACCAGTAGGAGAGATAAATTTAGCTCAACAAGTCAACCAATAAGAGATGATTCAATCATAGAAAAGAAAGAAAGGAAGAATAATAGTACTAATTGATTGAGAATTTGATGCAGCGCAAGCGTACGGAAGCACAAAATTAGCACGAGTTAAAATTAATCCGTTGATTCGCGCACGAATACCCGGAAATTAAATTCTTCTCTAAACCTGTTGATTCCGAGAATATCAAGGAATAAAGGCATCAAACACTTTGTTGATTCCGCAGAATACCAAAGAATTTGGAAGATAAGAGATGCTCTCTCTATAAAACTTGATATCATTCAAATCAACTCCCTCTCCTTCATAAGAGCTGAAGACGTATTTATACTAGACTAGACTCGACTCTTAATATTCCCAAGGCACAATAAATATCCTAGAAACTAGAACCAACCTTTGGACTCCTTGATCACATAGGAAAACTAAAAGACTCTTCGATAATTAATGACTCTTTGACTAACAAAAAACTAGATAGACTCTTTGAACGACTCAATGACATTTCGAACGACTAAAATGACACTAAAAGCTGTATAAATAAATGCATAGAATAATCATTAAAAGACATAAAAGAAAACTCCTTGGTTCAACCATTTTCATTATTGGCTCCTGCGTCATTCTCTTCAGGTTGGAAATAATTTGTCCTCGAATTTGCCGGTGGCTGTGCTTGAATTTGAAAAGTAATGAAAACGGTGGAACCGAGGAGTCTTCTTAAATGTCTTTTAATCATTAGTCTACGTATTTGTTTACACAATTTTTAGTGCCATTTTAAAAGTTCGAAAAGTCATTGAGTTGTTCAAAGAGTCTACCTAGATTTAATTAGTAGTCAAAGTTTTAGGCCTTATTAATTTCTATCGTCTTGAAAATATAAGTTCTTTTAACCTATACTTGGAGGGGTGTTCCAAGTGGCCTATAAATTATATCGCTATGACTGAATGAGAGAGTTGATTTGAATGATATTGTTGTAAGCCCCATAGGCTGAGCTTCCTTTGGTTTGGCAAGTCCATGTCTCAAACATACATTTCCGTGTATCGTACTTTATGGCACTATAATCTTTGGTATTTAATTTTAGAGTGTCTGTTTTAGGTGTGGAAAAGGAATCATATCAATATGTATTTTTATTTCGAGTGCGGTAGTTTTTTAGTCAAGACAGATTGCTCTTTTTGAAGACAAGTTGGATGCTACATGTATTTGCTCGAGCATTTCAAGGATATCTCCTAGCAAAACATTCTGTTTGAATTTGCTGGACGTTTTGCTCAAGCAAAAACAATCGGCAAAAATGCACAAGGAGAAAGATAGATGCTGCACGTTTTGCTCGAGCATTTCAAGGCCCTTTTATTAGCAAAACATTCTGTTTGCTTTTGCTGGATCTTTTGCTCGAGCAAAATAGCCGGCAAAAATGCCCGATTCTGCAAACTATAAAATCTCAGCGATTAGGGTTTTTCCAATCACTTCAGCAGCCGATTATTCGACCCTCTGCGCCTCTCTCTTCAAAACAACAGCCAAGAGTGCTAGGGTTTATGTACTTTGAAGATTCGTGAAGTTTTTCTAACACCGTGCAATCAAGATCATCTTCAAAGGGTTCTATCGTTCATATTCAATTCAACGGTTCTCTATCAAAGTCCTTTCGTGGAGTTCGAAAGGCAAAACAGTTGGAAGGCTTGAGGATTCAAGACGTGGCAATCATGCAAGGGTGTGATGTACGTGGATTCGGCAAGTAGGGCTTAGGATTCGTGGTGAGGATACACGATCATCGAGTAAGTCTATTTGTAATCACACAATGTTTCTAGTGCATGATTCCTTCCCGTGGTTTTTTCCCATTTAGGGTTTTTCCACGTAAATCGGTGTTCTTCGGTTGTTTGATTTCGTTTCATTGATTGGTTAAAGTTTTGATATGTGGGTGTTTAGTTGAAAAGTGTGATTAGATTTGATTCATAATCTCTGCATTTTCGGGTTTTTCACTTAGTAACCGGGCCTCTTGCCTCAGTAAGCAGTGAGTGTTCGCGTCAAACGGTGGAGAGTTTCGAGATTGTAATATGTGGTTTGCTTGAGTTCGTAGCCTTTTTTACTTGAGTAATTAAGTCCGTTGGGGTATTCTCTATACCTAGTGCCCTAAGACCATTTGGTTTGGGTGTCACTGACCTAAAGCTCGCTACACGGGTCAATTAGAAAGCTTAAGGGACTTTGGCATTGCACGACCACATTATGAGCATTGAACTTAGTTAAGGAGGTTCTTTTATTTTAAAAAATATATATACAAAATAAAAAAATGCATGAGAGGAAGGTGGAAATTTTCACAGTATTTGTTGAGGGGGAGTTTGGCTCATTGACAAATCCAAAAAATTGCTTGGTTTGACTTCTTGGAGAGAGTTTATCTTGACACTCCGTGCTTACATGAGAAACCAAGTTTTGTGTTAAGTTGATCTCGCTATAATTGACGTGTCTCACACACTCACGTTTGTCATTGGTACTTGACTCATGATACATCTGTTGTCTAAGTATATTCTTGCTATTTGAATTTAAGATGTGTCAGTGCATTATACTTTATGTGTGCTCATTGAATCCAATAACCATCAACCCGCTTCACATGTGCTTGTTCTTAAAAATAAATTTTACTTTGGATGGATGATTTGTGTCAACGAGTCCCTTTAGTTCTATCGTTCTTCAAAGAAAAATTTATAAATAACTAAAACGGTGTGGTTCTAATTATGTTTCTTATATACTTGCTTTTATTTTTTAAAAGGGACAGTCAATCACTAATTCTATATCGAATAATCAGTATCTTTTTCTCGAAATTGGTTTTGTTGCACCAAAGTTGTTCATTCGATTTTTAGGATTGCTTGTTTGAGGATTGTGTTGGCCCCAGTTCTTTCCTAATTTCATTGCTAAATTTTTATATTGCCATTATTAATTATAATATCTCATTCAGCACGTTAGTATGACTACTACGATGCATTGTTATTTGCTGATTACCATGTTTCATGGCTGTTCATTGCACGCTATTATTCCCTGATATTCTTGGTTATTATTTCCTTTGTCCTTCCGTGACAAAAAGGGGGAGAAGTTTAATACTAACAGTTTGTGTGAATTGTTTGTGTCTGTGGTGCAGCTTGCAGGATTCCGTTTTCACACTCTTTTTAGGGTTACCGTGTTTTTTAGTGTTTAGTATGTTTTGTCATGGAAGTGCCAAAGGGGGAGATTGTAAGCCCCATAGGCTGAGCTTCCTTTGGTTTGGCAAGTCCATGTCTCAAACATACATTTCCGTGTATCGTACTTTATGGCACTATAATCTTTGGTATTTAATTTTAGAGTGTCTGTTTTAGGTGTGGAAAAGGAATCATATCAATATGTATTTTTATTTCGAGTGCGGTAGTTTTTTAGTCAAGACGGATTGCTCTTTTTGAAGACAAGTTGGAAGCTACATGTTTTTGCTCGAGCATTTCAAGGATATCTCCTAGCAAAACATTCTGTTTGAATTTGCTGGACGTTTTGCTCAAGCAAAAACAATCGGCAAAAATGCACAAGGAGAAAGATAGATGCTGCACGTTTTGCTCGAGCATTTCAAGGCCTTTTTATTAGCAAAACATTCTGTTTGCTTTTGCTGGATCTTTTGCTCGAGCAAAATAGCCGGCAAAAATGCCCGATTCTGCAAACTATAAAATCTCAGCGATTAGGGTTTTTCCAATCACTTCAGCAGCCGATTATTCGACCCTCTGCGCCTCTCTCTTCAAAACAACAGCCAAGAGTGCTAGGGTTTATGTACTTTGAAGATTCGTGAAGTTTTTCTAACACCGTGCAATCAAGATCATCTTCAAAGGGTTCTATCGTTCATATTCAATTCAACGGTTCTCTATCAAAGTCCTTTCGTGGAGTTCGAAAGGCAAAACAGTTGGAAGGCTTGAGGATTCAAGACGTGGCAATCATGCAAGGGTGTGATGTACGTGGATTCGGCAAGTAGGG
Organism: Vaccinium myrtillus; assembly: GCA_016920895.1. NCBI lineage: Eukaryota > Viridiplantae > Streptophyta > Magnoliopsida > Ericales > Ericaceae > Vaccinium > Vaccinium myrtillus. The sequence continues at coordinate 56,010 of JADGMU010000319.1, read as the reverse complement.
CTTAGGATTCGTGGTGAGGATACACGATCATCGAGTAAGTCTATTTGTAATCACACAATGTTTCTAGTGCATGATTCCTTCCCGTGGTTTTTTCCCATTTAGGGTTTTTCCACGTAAATCGGTGTTCTTCGGTTGTTTGATTTCGTTTCATTGATTGGTTAAAGTTTTGATTGGTGGGTCGATATTTAAAAGAGATTAGATTAAAGAAAATCTATAAACCTAGACAAGCTAGGGTTTTACAAGTTTTATAGAGAGAGTATCTCTTTATCTTCCAAATTCTTTGGCATTCTGCAGAATCAACAAAGTGTTTGATGCCTTTATTCCTGGGTATTCTCGGAATCAACAAGTTTAGAGAAGGCTTTAATTTCCGGGTATTCGTGCGCCAATCAACAAATTTTAACTCGTGCTAATTTTGTGCTTTCTGCAAGCTTCCGTTGCATCAAAATTTTACTCCTCGTAAGCCCCGAAACCAAGTAGTGTAATAAGGATCCGGGTTCTGTGGCAATCCTCCTCGGTACATGGTGTAGTGCTCATACAAATCGTCTATTAGCATATCTGAATCATTGAACAATTGCTTGCTGAGATAGACGACTGAGATGGCACGCTACACCCTGCAGCGTGGAGAGGGCGCTACTAAGACCCAGATTTCAAAACCCGGGCCTGCTGTCCGGGGGGTTAGCATGGCATCCGAGTCGTCCAAACATGTTTTGGGATACCGAAGGGTGTTTTGAGTATTTTACACAATAAAATATCCTTAGATATCCATCCTCAAATTTCAACCGTTCAAAACACATTTTTGAACGGCTTGGATGGAAGTTAGCAGGACCTGCCGTCCCCACGATCGCAGGCCCCCAGATTTCCAGATTTCGTGTGTAATAAGGCGTCAGAAACTTCTGGAAACATCTAGGGGAAAACCGAATACTAGCTTTGATCTTTTTCCATTTATGTCGTGCCGTCTGAATATGCAAATTTCATAACTTAACGCATAGGAGGAGAGAGAAGAGAAGAAAACCTAGCTGGAGAAATGCCAGAAGACGCCATGGACGTTCCGGTCACTGATATGATGGAGATGCTGCTACAGGCGCCGTCAAACACTGACCAAGACGATGTCGTGAGAAGTTTCATTACACTCGCTCGCTAGCACATTCAACAGGCGAGGCCTTCCCATACTCGCCAACACCTTTGGACGGCTGAGATCGGGTCAGTAGGCGCTGCCGTCTTAGACGACAGAGTCCCCAAGTTTAAAGTTTTCACGTCGAATTTATGCTAGGTGGCTAGGGATAATAATTCAGTACCCGCGAATACTATCCCAACTAACCATGTTGTGAGCGAATATTATCCCCACTAACCACGTTGTGACAAATTTAGGGGTAAGATGTGATGACACAGTTTTGTTAAATGAGTGGAAGTTTACTTTGTCATTTTGTAATACTCCATTACTTTTGCTAGAAGCACCACGCTTTGATGTAAAAAAAAATACTGTAATAGTACTACTTTCTTGTGGCTAGCTGGCTTCACAGTTGCACATGTTTGTTACTTAAATTTGATTTCTGTAAAATTATGGTGCTAGCTGTAAGATTTTTTTTTTCTTTTGTGGATGATCATAATGGTGGAACATTGCGACCCCATTCTTGAATGGCATTATGTGGAGTAACGTGGAGAATTAGGACAAGTTTCACCCCAAAAAGGTCAGTGTGTTTTTTTTTTATTTTATCCTTATCCGATTTTTTTTTCGCATTTATTAGTTTTACGTCAAACTTTTATGGATGGGTCCAATGCTTTACAGGGCTCAAAGACTCCCTACGTGGACCCATGAAGAAAGGTACGTTGTGAATTGCAGCAATTCCCTACGTGACTCATCCATAAAAGCATTGGGTCCATCCGAGCTGGTGCACCTATAAATAAAGCATTGGACCCATCCCATCTTCACCTATAAATAAAGCATTGGACCCATGAAGAAAGGTACGTTGTGAATTGCTTTTCATATGCATTGTGTGATTTGAGTTCAAGTACGATACTAACTTAGGCATCGGACGACCTTTGCCAACGAGAGGCAAAGGTGCTCTAACCCTTGTCTGTTTTGCAGATTTAGGGTTGCATCAAAGAAGCACGTGATCCAGACCTTACGTGGATTTATTTCCCGTACAGGGATAGCCATCAATCCATGCCGGGAGAATGTGAGGGTTGCGTCTGATGCATCTTGCTCGGTAGTAAGAAACGGCCGACCAGGAAAAAAAGGGGAACCTACCGAGCAGGCCGGCTCGATGGGGACCTCGAGCAACGCTGAGCTGTTATGTTCAAAACGTTTCACCATCGCCGAAGTAATAGACGTAGGTTGCACCACACGGCCTTGGGCCGTAAGGATCCTGTCTAGCCCAACACCTAGGGATCTGAAGGCTACTCGCTTGGAAGATCTTCTGGTGGTGATTAGACAGATGACAGATGTGATTGAAGTGGTGTCAAGCGGCATTTGGACGACGAGCACGAGGCGTCTGGCGGACCACGTGACGGACTAGGGGTAGCCCAGATTTGTTGACTTAGCGGGCATGTCAGAGCGCGACGTCAGTCGAAGCGGCGGGTGAACCCAAAACACTCATTGATTGCCCATGTGCCGGGTCAAGTATGGCCGGTGCGCGTGGGGGTTACAACTGCCTTACTGAGCAAGTTTCCATTTGCCTATAAATGGGAGACCTGTTCACTTTGCAAATGATCTCCCTTCTCCACTCTCTCTCTCTCTCTAAAAACACTCCTCTTCACACATTTTCCGCCTTACTTCTCACCGCCGGTGATTTACTATACCGTCAGAGTGCCTTCCCGGACCACCATTGTCCGGGGCTAGGCGGCTAGGCGCCAACGCGGGTGTTACCTGTGCAGGTCTTATTCTTAGACAAGCTCGCTAGGTTTCAGGCGAAGTTCATCCACCTCATTACCCTTCTCACCTGTTCCAAAAGGTTCAAAAAGGTTCATCGGAGAAGCAAACCCCACACTTAGCTCAACAACTCAACTAATTAGTGAGATGATTCAATCATAGAAAAGAAAATAAGAAAGAAAGAAAGAAATGAAGGAATAATAAGAATTGATTGTGAATTTTACTCCTTGTAAGCCCCGAACCCAAGCAATGTAATAAGGAACAGGGGTGCTCATGCGAACCGTCTATTTATATTGTAATCGATAGTTCAGATTTGCAGAAACACAGTTACGGGTAAGAGTTAATAAATATATTTAAACCATTGAACAACTGAATGCCGAGATAGACGATTGATATGGTGCACTACACCATGCAGCGCGGAGAAGGCGCTACCAAGACCCAGATTTCGGAATCCGGAGGAGCCCGGCTGTCTGAAGGGGTCGGTAGGCCCTGCCAACCCCCATCCAAATCGTCCATTTTTGGATATTTTACATGGTAAACTATCCTTCGGTACCCATCCTCAAATCTTGGCCATCCAAAACACATTTAGACAGCTCGGATTGGGGTTGGTAGGGCCTGCCAAGCCCCACGGACAACAGCCCCCCGCCGGATTTTCAGGTTGTGTTTGATTTGAGTTTTGAGTTTTGGTTTTTGTTAGAATAATTAGAGAGAGAAATAGAAATAATAATAAAAAAATAGGGTTAATGATTAGAAAGAGATAGAAAGAAATATGAGAATAATATTTAAAAATAAAAATAATGATTAGATAATAATTGAGAAAACCGGGTCTTAAAACTGAAAACGAACAAGGCCCAGGTTTCTGTGTAACAAGGCCCAGATTTTCAGAAACTTCTGGAAACATCTAAAACCGAATACTACCTCCGATCTTTTTCCATTTATATGTCGTACCGTCTGATTATGCAAATTTCATAACTTAACGCATAGGAGGAGAGAAGAGAAAAAAACCTAGCCGGCGAAATGCCAGAAGACGCCATGGACGTTCCGGTCACCGATATGATGGAGATGCTGCTGCAGACGCCGTCAAACACCGACCAAGACGACGTCGTGAGGAGTTTCATTACACTCGCTCCCAGCACATCCAACAGGCGAGGCCTTCCCATGCTCTCCAAGCGGTAAACTTTCTCTTTTCTCTCTCGTCTCTTTCTGTTCATTTTTCTTCTCCATATTGTGCCTCGTAATTCCCTTTTCAGTCTCTGTTTAGGTTTCTTGAATGTACTTTGCTTTACTTGTTTGTTTGATTGTACTATTCGGTAATTAGGTACTTGAACAATTGTTTGAGAAATCTAAAATTAGGGTTTGTGAAGTCTGCCTCGGTTTAATTTGCGCTTCGCTACTATTCGGGTTCGACCTCTTCGGTTACGTTGCAGGGGCCCAGAAACCTAGGGTATTAGAGTAATTGATAATGTCAACCTTTTCTATAAACTAAAAAGTGGGCACACACGATGCACAATTTACATTCCTTCTACTTCCCAGCAATGAATGAGGAGATGTGTTACGGATTCCCTGTGAATCATTTAGAAGATAATTAAGACGTGTCTAGAAGAATATTTAGACATGCACAATTTACATTCCTTCTACTTCCAAAATATCGTTAATGCGTAGAGGTTGTATACAAATCTGATATTCTTCATTCCCAGTTGGGGCAATGGCGATCAAAATCTCTAGGAAAGTCGCTCAAAGATGTGGAAATAAGAATCTCATATGGAGGAAATATATATTTTTTAATTGAGAAAAGTTTGCAAGGAATGAGGAAAGCTTATTGAAACAAATCTAGATACTCACCATTGCAGCTTCTGATATGCCAGAGGGGTTACAAAAATTTCTGGTAACAACTTGGTTGTACATGGATGAACACCTATTGTCATGTAAATTTCTCTTAAGGTAAAGAGCAGCCTCTTTCGCAATTATAATTATAAATTTAGTTGTTTCTGGCCTCCATAGAAGTAAAATAGGGTTGGATATTAGTTATACTCCTATATGGTTGTTTCAACTAAGAGATTATCTACAAAATAAATAGAGGCTGGTGCAGCAGTCTTGGTGATCGTGAAGGATGGGAAACATTAACCAACAACCATCAAAGCCAACAGCCCCCTCCCGCTATGAAAAAAAGATGGGTGATGGGGTTCAAGGATACTTTATGGGATTGGTAAACCGTATCTTAGTGATTATTGGATTGAGTAGTGAGGCTGATATATATTGTAGTATTGTACAATTTCCATATCATGCTGTGGCGAAACAAAGGGGTGGAACTTTCAATGATTACTGGAAGACTTTGCATAATGAATGTGCACGTGGTGCTCTACTAATCTTGTTCTTAATTGTCTATGAATCTCGAAGGTATTGATCTTGTGTTGTCTTGAATGAACTATTAATCACCTTGGACCTTAGTTATTCCACTCCATTCAGTAATTCATCATCGGAAGTCAGTTGGTTTTCAAGAATGATATGGCCTGGATGACACAATTTGATATTTGAAACAATTAACTTTGAAGGGACTGAATTTCCTTCTCGCTAAGCCTGTAATCATACCAATAGTTAAGTGCACCTTTGCTAGGTGCACCTTCGACACTGATCCTTCTTGACCACTGGAGTCAGGATCTAGCCATGCACACCTTTACTTGTTATAGCTGATTCTATTTGTTGGTGCTGTCTTGATTTCGATTTCTTTGTGGTTTCTCTTTACTTTGTATTGACATAACCGGGGACAATTTTCAGACAGCTCAAGGACAATTGGTCTTAGTTTGGATGGTAGGAATCTTGAGGAAAATGAGAATGTGATGTCTTATGCCCATGATTCCTACATTTTGTATGGAATGGAATATTGAGGTTATTAACAAAGATATATTCAACCCAGAATTACATTCTCAAGGTAAGGAGGAATCAAGGATGAATCTGATTGAGATCCCTCCCTAACCCATAGTAGGCTAAGATTTTATGCTCACGTATAAAAAGAAAAGAAAATATTGACTTTGATAAACTTCATCAAAAGTGAGATTTCCTGGATAAGATTTTCAAATATTGGAATTGAGGTATTACATCACTTCTTATTTGATTCCTAGTAGTAGTTATCACTCCTATTCAGGATCCTGGATATCTGATTATTGCCTTAAATTAACCACACACACACACACACACACACACCCACATATACATATATACATGGGGGCGGTTCCGGGGATACAACATTTAACACAATATTTGATACAACAATAATCGGAGCTCCACACTAATAATCGGAGCCCCACACTAATAATCAAAGCCGTTCAATTTGTTTAAAACATACTTTTAAGAGTACCCGTAAAAAATCAACTCATCCGGATATCGGCTAGGACTTGATTGATTCATTCAGTTTTTTTCCCATCAAATTTAGGGACATACAGATCAAGACCTTACTGATATTCGAATGAATTGATACTTTACGGGCCACCTTAAAAACATGTTTTAAAGAAATTGAGCGTCTCCGATCTTTTGTGTGGGACTCCAAAATAGGTGATTCACATTTGTTATGTCAAATTTTGTGTCCCCCTGTATATGTATTGGTTAGCATTCAAAGTATAAGAAGGAACTGTAAATAGTTCACATTAGCTGTGCACATTAGATTGGTTTAAAAGTTGTAGTTAAAACCATAACCATAAGGATATCTACCTAAATGTCAAAGGAGAGGAAAGTGGATTAGAGGTAAATAATCTAGGATTTTGGCTTCACAATTACTGGTTGGTGATTATTATCATGACAATTGACAACCAATGGAATTAATATGGAGAGTCTTTTGGACATCACTAGGTACATAATATAACTTAAACTTACAGTTGATGTTATGTTGCTTCAAGAAGTGCTTGAAGCTTTTGTGAGTGTTGTGCAATGCGAAGCCTAGTTGTTAAATATCATCTACTGATTGAAGAATTTTTACAAAAGATGCTAATTTTTCAGGATGTCTGAAGAATTTTTACGAAAGATGCTAATTTTTGTTTTCAGTAGTTTAGAAGTTGATTAGTGAATAACAAAAACCAGAAAGGCAAAAAAGAAAAGGTTGGAATGCTGTAGTTATGTCGCTAAGAAGTTCTTTTACACCTCTGAACTCATCCAATCTTTGGAACAGGTGGTGATGGCAATGAAAGCCAAAGGTGGAGGTGGGGCTGTATTTCAAGTTCTGAACCACACACGTGAGCTATACAGAAACAAAATTCAAGCAACTGCTGCAACCGATGAGTTGGGTTCTTTATCTGCTGAGTGTGCACTTGCTGAAGCCCTGCCTCTGAGATCCGAAGAATCTGAACGTAGTATGGTTGGTCCGTCTGCTGAGTGTGCAATTGCTGAAGCCCTGCCTCTGAGATCGGAGGAATCTGAACATAGTATGGTTAGTCCGTCTGCTGAGTATGCAATTGTTGAAGCCCCCCCTGCCTCTGAAATCCAAAGAATCTGAACATAGTATGGCTGGTCTGTCCCGTGAATCAGTTGCCCATGGAAATTCTATCCTGGCAGAGTCTGGTAGGAGTCAAATAGTGCTGGATGCCTTCTCGGATGGAGCCAGCTTTGTTTGTTTAAAGTGTGGTGGTTTAGTCAGCAGCAGTCGGAAAGATGAACACGATGCGTACTGGTGTTGCTAATCCGATCGTTTAAGGCACTTCTAATTTGCTCAACTGCCTTCTAGATTTTGATCAAAGTTCTAATTTATCAGTAGTTGGAGTACCATTAAAATTTTGCTCTCTTTAGAATGAAGATTCTCTTATGTGATTTTGATCCAACTGTTCGTTTTGTGATCTTTGATGTTTTTTGATAAAAAAAACTTGGTTCAAATTATGTTTGTCGGCAGGGAAATAAATGCTCCACTGTAGGGGCGGAGCCACAACTTTTAGTTAGTGGGGTCAAAAATTAGATCAATGTACAAGTTATTTTTCCTATTTGCTTATTCAGAAGAGATCCTCCAAAATATTTCCTCAATAAACCACGAGATTATGCCGAGTAAACATAAAAAAAAAAAAAAGGGCCAGGATCAATTGGGTCCTTCATGATCGAAATAATAATAATTGGGCCAAGACTTGGTAAAAAGTGACTGGCCCTCAGACAAAAAATAGAAATTAACCTGGCCCGTTAATTTTCTCACATCGATCATAATTGGGCCAACACTTGGTTTTTTTGGTTTTTTGGAATGTTTTAGTTTTGCAAAAAAAACTAAATTGTTCCACTAACTAGTTTTTTGGTTTTTAGTTTTGCAAAAAAACTAACTTATTCCACTAACTTGTTCCATTAAACTAGTTTTTGTATAGTTTTGCAAAAGAACTAACTTGTTCCACTAAGAGCATCAATATGTGGCTACCTAATTTAACTTTAAAGTTAAAATAGGGAGCCAAATCCCCCAAAACCCCCAAAAATCAGGCTCTCCATTCCCACTCCTCAAATCATTTTTGCTACAGTACCGCACCAAATTTGGTGCGGTACTGTTCACGCACCGTTTATTTTTTATTGTTTTCTTCGGTTTGTTTTTCCCGGACGTGTCAGAAGAGAGAGGGGAGGGGAACAGGAGATGGGGATGGGTGGGGGGTTTCAGGCCACGTGGCTGCTTGTGTATAGGTGGAGCAAATATTTTATGCAACAAAGTACATGCACAGTGCATTGCACATCTCCCAGCGTGGGAGATGTAGTTTTTTAAGGAAAATGTTCTTTTTTTTTATTAGACTTGGGGGAAATAGTAATGTTAGGATTGAGAGTCTGATTTTGAGAATTTTTAGATAGTGACTTGCTAAATTTATAAAAGGTGTTTTTGAAGTTAAATTTGGTGAAAATTTTGGTTCTCCTGATGAGGATGCTCTAACTAGTTTTTTTGGCTTTTTTGGTTTTTAGTTTTGCAAAAAAACTAAGTGGTTTTTTGTTAGTGGAATGAGATAGTTTTTGAGTTAAAACAAAACTGTTTTTTTTTTAGCGGAACGGGGCCTTAGTTCGAAAACAATACTTTTGTACTTATTGCGATTTTGTGCCAAATTTAGGTATAAATAGAAACTGACCATCCATTTTTCTATAATTAAAGTTATCTGACCAAAGAATAATAATATTGATCAATCTAATTTTTCCCCCTTGATGATTTGCTCTGCGTACTCTATAAACTGAACGATTCTGGTCACAACGTCAAAATTTCAGTGAAAATAAAAAGGCGCCCTACATTCCCGTAACTTAATAACTTTGCCAACCCCAAGGGTTGGCAAAGTGGTCTTACTGTGGGACATAGGGGTTTGCTCTCACTTCAAGTCTTAAGTTCGATTGCCCCTATTAGCAAACTCTTGAGACCACTTGGAGTTACGCTTATCGTTACTTCCAGGGCAGAGGCGGCTCTACATTGATGTTAGGGTGTTCACTTGGACACCGCAAAAAAATTTTTTTGTTTAGATTACATGTAATTTTTGTACTCTTTATTTAAGTTTTGTCCTTTTTGAGCATCCAAACTAAAAATATTTGAACACCCTACGTGTAAATAATTGAACACCTAACCCAAAAACATTTGAACCATTAGTCCCAAAAAATTAACCAAACACCAGAAATTATGTAAAATGTTTTTGACAAAAATATTTTACGTTCAAACAAACGAAGCCTAAATGTAAAGAACCCAATTAAAAGTCATAAAAGGCTCCATAGTTTATTATAGATGGTCAATTAAATAACTTAAACTCTTCTGCAGCAATGTCATGGTTCTCGCTTCTGGTGGTCCTTGAGTCGCTTTGCCAATTGATAAGCGGCTCTTCAAGGGACTCTCGGTTGTCGACGAGGACGGCAGTGGTGAGGCTTTCTTTTCTCGTCTCTTTCCTTCTCAGATCTGTTTTTTTCCAACCCTTGACCTTATTGCCGTATGGGTCTACTGCTTTTCATTGTCGTGGTTTCTAGGTCCTCCCCTCCAAGCGCATCTCTGGCTGGATTTCTGTTGGGATCTCCGGTAATGGCATGGGGTGTGTCGGGGGGGGGGCGTGGTCTCCCGCTATGGGTGCCTGTGAGTGACGTGGTTTTTGCTTAATGACTTAGGGAGCATCCGAGACAGCTTGGCTTGTTTGTTCCTTGGTGCGCTTCTCTTGGGTTATCTGGAGGTGGATCGTTGGTTTCGAGTGGTGGTGGCTGTCAGAAGCTATAGTGGTGGAGGTGGTGGATGATTTGCATATTGCTTTAGGGTTAGGTTTTGAGTTTTCTTGGGGATGGGCATTACCCACTTGTTTGGGCTAGGCCTTTATGTGTTTTATTGTTTATATGTCTTTGTTGGCCTCGGTTGTATTTTCATTGTTGTATTAGGGCCTTAGCCCATAGGTGTTTGGACTCTACCTATTGGGTGTTCCAACTTTTGGTTGGGATTTTCTCCTTCTCGATGTACCCGTTATTGAGATTCTTTAATAAAATTTTGTTTGCCGATCCAAAAAAAAAAAAACTCTTCTAAGTATATTTTATATTACATGTAACATTTAACTATACTACATGTAATAATTTTATCTCAAGTTTATTTAGGCCTTGTTTGATAACACAGATTCAACACTTAAAACTGAATCAATTAAGTAATAAGTCATTAAGTAGATTTGATAACCACATTTTATGTTACTTAACAGATTAAGTACCACTTAAAATGTAGGCTAAAAAATTGATAGAAATTAAGTAGCTTTGAACTACTTAATTCTGGCTGAATTCCTATGTGCTTACAATCAACCATCACACCTCCGCCGCCGCTGTCACCACCACCACCATTACAACACCACCACCACTGCCACGCCGCCGCCACCACAACCACCACCATTGCACTGCCGCCACCGCCATGCCGCTACCACCACAACCACCACCATTACACCGCCACTGCCGCCATGCCGCTACCACTACAACTACCACCGCCACCAATACCACACCGCCACCACCACCACCACCCCACCACCACCACCATTGCACTGCCGCCATGCTGCTACCACCACACCGCCACCACCACCACCACCACTACCACACCGCCACCACCACCACCACACCACAACCACCACCATTGCACCAGTGGCTACCACCACCACCACCATTGCACTGCCACCACACCGCCACCACCACCACCACACCACAACCACCACCATTGCACCAGTGGCTACCACCACCACCACCATTGCACTGCCACCACACCGCCACCACCACCACAAGCACCACCACCACCACACCACAACCACCACCATTGCACCGGTGGCTACCACCACCACCACCATTGCACTGTCGCCATGCTGCTACCACCACAACTACCACCACCATCACTGCCACACCGACACCACCACTATCACCGTTACCCATATACCACCACTACTATTGTCATTCCACCGCCATCACTAGCATTCCACCCTGCCTACCACAACAACTACCACGCCATAACCATCACACTACCACTACACCACCAACATTGCACCACTATTACTCCACTGCCACCACCACCTCGCCACCACCCTCACCACCTCCTAATCACCACTCCACCACTACCACAAATACATGATGACCATTAATAAAATTAAGAGACAATTAAAACCCAAAAAAAAAAAAATTTAATTCAGTGCTTAATTTGTTTTATCAAATAGCTTTTCAGCTTAAAAAATTCAGCATTCAGTTTTCAGTACTTAATTTTCAGCTTTCAGCTTTTAGTTTTTAGTTTTATCAAACATAGCCTTATTTAAACACTTATTCCTATACTGAAAATGTCTATCAATCCAGAAAATTCACAATTGAATACCTAATATATTAGCTTAAAGCAAAGTGCAAACTCTTAATGACAAAAAATTTAAAAATAAAGAGAGCAAAAAGTATATATCATGATCGAAATCGTGCTTTAGCTTTTCTCTCAATAACAATCAACTCTATATCTCTAATAAATAAAAGTATACGTCAAAAAAAATCTATGTGAATCTCTTTGCCAGACAATTTCCTACAATAAATATGTGCCGGTTTAATTTTGCTTGACCTAAAAGGTAGAATTTGCCGAGAATATGCAATTGTGACATATATCTTACGTAGTTTCGTTAAATTTGGTTTCATTATTCAAATTACTATATAAAAAATTGTGTATATATGACTAGTTAATAGAGTTGATAAAGTTAACGTAATTTTTGAACACCCTATTCAAAATTCCTAGAGCTGCCACTATTCTAGGGCCAGTCGAGGTTTGAGCAAGCAGACCGAACATCCGTTTATTAAAAAAAAGAAAAAAATTTAATGACTTTGACCTGTAACATAATACAATGCATATGTGTTCATTAATGTCATCACACATGACATATTTACCCCAATGCTGTGGCATATAAATATAACCAGCCAGGGTTGAGTCAAGCGTTTCCCCACAAAAGCAGTTTCAGAAGAATCTCCTTTTTCTTCTTGCGTTAGTTTTACAGCAAAAAAAAATGGAAACAGGGTTTCGTTCAAACACAAGAACAGAGAAGAAGCAGAGGAAACAGAAACAACAAGGCGGCCAATTAGATAAGCCATACAGAGGGATAAGGATGAGGAAGTGGGGGAAATGGGTGGCCGAGGTTCGCGAGCCAAACAAGCGGTCCAGGATTTGGCTCGGCTCTTACTCCTCCCCCGTGGCGGCCGCCCGGGCCTACGACACCGCCGTGTTCTACCTCAGGGGGCCCACGGCCAGCCTGAATTTCCCTGAGTACGTGGCCGGGGAAGCGGAGGTTCGCGACGCGTCGGCGGCCTTGATAAGGAAGAGAGCCACGGAAGTCGGTGCTAGGGTTGATGCTATCGAAACAGCCCTCCACCGTGCGTCAACGTCATCCGAATCAGGTTCTAGTTCAAGTCGGATCTTGGAAAAGCCTGACTTGAACGAATACCCAGAACCTGAAAACGGCGACGAGTGAGATTTTGGGTTGCTTCAAAAGTCTTTAGACGAGGTAAGCTGGTCCGGACACATGAGTCTCGTGTTTCGAAATATCCATACGAATAGACGCTGCGTTACTATATGTTTTGATATGTATCATAAAGAGGCTGAATCGATCCGAAGGGATTATGTTAAAAGTTTGGCGAAGCATCTTTTTGTAAGTATACCGATGTTCATGTCTAAAAGCCAATATTTTGAGTTATATTTGTTCTTTCCTGTATATTTTCTGCGTTTGTTTCCTTTTTTGGGATTTTTTTTTCCATTTTTTGGTTATAGTTGATAAGGATTTGTAAGGATTCAGAGTTGTGTAATTAGAGGTGGAAACAAAGAGGTGGCGTGGAAGAAAGAAAGATGGGTCTGTAGTCGGCTGCCAAAGCAGGAGAGAGAGAGAGAGAGAGAGAGAGAGAGATTGTAGGAAGTCGGCACCGTCATAAGACGGTGGGAAGCTATCAAACGGTTCTTCAGTATTGGGTGATTGATGATGGAGATTGGAGAAGTCGGTGGTGAGATTTTTTGCTTGTTTTTTGTCCCTTATTTTTTGACGGTCAGAGGTGTCTATTTCTCCCCCGATAAGATCAAAGGCAAGCCCGTCATGCCAGGACTAAAGGGATTCACAAGAGATTTCTTTCGTGCGGTCTGGCTCTAAAAAGTGGTCAAGTTTCGAACTTAGGCCTTGTTTTCTATTAGATTTTAGGTAGCGTTAATTCCAAAACAGTTTTTGATTGTGACAAAACTTAAGTGCATGAAATGCTTGTACTCATGTGTAAAGTATAAGCTCTTTATGCATTGGAATTTTAGCACAATCAAAAACAGTTTTAGCATTATCGCTACCATTTTATGAAAAATCCCATAAAATCAGCTACTATAAATTTTTCGTAAAATCAAGATGCTAAAATAAGAAATCACATAGTTGATTTTAGGGATTTCCCATAAAATTTTATGGGAAACAAGGCTATAGAATGTTTGAACTAGCTCATAGTATAATTTTGCGATAAAAATCTCAGCCATTCTCAACTTCACTCTACATTTCTATTCTCAATCCTTGTCCTCATAGATTTTACTCCTAGTAGATTAGGGTATTTTCTAAAACGCGCTCTCGCTTCTACCTTTGTTCACGCAAGCGCATTATGTAATAAATTATGTGATTTATTGAAGTACTAGTAACAAGGGGACGTGGCCTATACACAATATGTGTTAGAATAATCACCACACGCACACAATAATGAATAGGAAAATAGTAAAGAATTAACACAGGAATTTACGTGGTTCCCCAAGATCGGGTACCTTCACGGGAGCGAGAGCGAGTCTGTATTATTATGATCAAAATCGGCTAGAGTTTTTACAATAGAGAGTATCTGGCATTTCATTAGAACTCCTTGGTAGAACTCATTTAGTGATTTCTTCCATACGGTAGTATACAAGTTCCAACAATACGTTATATATGTATGGCAAAAAACAAGACATTTAATTAATCCTAGAGACTCCAAACTAATCTGGTTGTACATAAGAACATCCTATCAAATGAATCTGGTCTTTTGGGCATGTCTAAGAGTCTCACGTAAAATCATATAGCTTTCACATTATTATTTGCTACATATACAAAGAAAGCGTATTTATTAAAAACTACTGATTTTCTCAAAGTTCGTTTTTTCCTTATTCCCTATACTTTATAGAACAGTAAATTGAAACCGAAAAAAGATATGGGTACCGAACCCATGGTACCGATATTGTACAAACGCATGGGAAACACATTATCGCACTCTTTGTCCATAATCGGACAGTGCTGGTACAAACATATGTTAAGCATCACTGGTATCGAATCAGAGACACTACTGTCTACGCACAATCTACACACAACCATTTATGTATGAGAAACAAATGACAGATATATTTATATTAGAGAAAACACCGCACACACAATAATGAAATACTGAAGCAAAGAAAGAAACCAACACAGAATTTACGTGGTTTCCCAAATTTGAAACCTCCATGGAAGCGAGTGAGTCTGTTATTATGATAAAGTCGTCAAGATTTTTACAATACTGAGTATTTATAAGTCTCTCTCTATTCCAATCCTAATTATTCCGCAATGCACTCTGTGGGGTATGAAGCCCAATTAAACAATTTAGGCGCATTCTATTGAATGTCTTTCAGCATAAAATACTGCCACGGGTTTAGGGCATCCGCAGTAGCATGACTAAATAGAAAATTAGGGTCAGAAGTATACAGTTAGCATCAAAAAATTCTTGTTTTGATACGCAGTAGTGCTAAGAAAAAGTTAAAGTTAACTATTGCTCCTACAGACATAGTGCAGGAGATATTTGTAATAGTACGTCAAATGACAAGGGAGGAAAGAGAGTGAGTGGGAGGGGGAGAGAGAAAAAGTAAGAAAAGTACTCAGAAGCGAAAAAAAAAATTGGGACCCACTTTAACCAAAGCCCCACTTATATCTATATATATGCATAACAATATACTCCATATATATTTGTGTATTTTTAACAACACTTTGACAATATTATTGTAACACTCCTTACCTTAACAACACATTTTATCATAACAACACACAAATGTGACTTATTTTTTACACTTTTGTGTCATATAACAACACATTTTTAACTCCACCAATGCGGATGACCTTATTATCATTGTAAATGTATTGCATCCATTTATAGTGCATGACATTGCATGGTTTCGTATTTTTAGCCAAACTGGACACTCCGACGACTGGTAAAAATTTGACCTTTTCTTTGCCCTTGCATCCACTTTTTAAAAAACAAATGGGAAAAAATCAAAAAAAACCCATACTTTGACTTCAATGTCTCATCACCCCCCGAACTTTAAAAATTATCAATTGCACTCCTAAACTACCATTCCGTTATCAATTTCACCCCTGCTGTCACAATCTGTCACTTACCTAACAGAAGACGCTGAGGTGGACTTGGACGGAGGTAAAAAAAAACGTTAAAGAGTAATTTTGGAGGAAAAATTATGATGTGTCACCCTTCTCTCTCTCTCTCTCTCTCTCTCTCTCTCTCTACACAATCTCAAGTAAATTAAAAATCCAAAAAAATGGTTTCAAAATCCATCAAGAAAACCCCTCTCAAATTGGTCATCAAAGACCCACCATGTTTCTTCCACCACAAATCCGGTAAAACCCACCATATTCCCCTAGAAATCTCCGATAAAACCCACCATTTTTTCGTCACAGACCTCTCCGGTAAAATGCACCATTTTTCTTGACCTTGTTGATGCCTTGGTCCGTTCCAAAAGGGCTCCGCCTTCTCTGGTTTCTTCTCCACCGGCAAACCGGAGTCCATCCACCGAGTCAGCGCCTTGCCCGTCGACGTCGCCCTATTCCTTCTCCTCGTCTTACTCTTACTACATAACCGGGGTTTCCAGTTTCGGCGGCTCTGACGAGTAATGCCAGCGAGTTATTCGTATTTTTTTTTGTTTGTTTGTGATCTTGTTGATTTGATTTCTTCTCAGCTTCTTATTGTGTAGTACATACGTATAGTCGGTGTAGTGATGAGAATGAATAAGGGAAAGAAGCGAAAAAGGAGAATGAAGAAAAAAGATGGAAAAAAGAGGAATACCTGTGTAGGGGAAAGGAGGAAACCAATTTGGGGATTTTACATCAGAATTTTCCCTCCAAAATTGCTCCCTAACGTTTTCTTTACCCCCATCCAAGTCCACCTCAACATCTTTCGTTAGGTAAGTGACAGATTGTGACGGCAGGGGTGAAACTGATAACGGAATGGTAGTTTAGGAGTGCAATTGATAATTTTTAAAGTTTGGGGGGTGATGAGACATTGAAGTCAAAGTATGGGTTTTTTTTTGAATTTTTCCCAAAAGGAATTAACATAGGAGTACTTAATATTCATTCATAAAATGTGGTTGGATACCCAAAAAAAAAAAAAAAGTGGTTGGATTACCCTATGAGACAATAAAGTACTTATTTTTGTTTTTCTTGATACAGCACATAGATGCTTCGGACCACTAATTTCTATTACTTTAATCCCTTTGGTCGGCTAATCTTTATTCAAATCAATTTTGTAAATCACCCTATAAAAATATATAAATTACGCTATAAAAATGTCAGGATGAGAAGCAAAAGGGGATGAGCATTGCCTTATTCGTAGGGGAAATTAAACAACAAAAATGATATGGGTACACCGCACTCGCGTACCAATGCATCTCAACCGTTTAAAAGTATTATCAATGTTTCGGATTTTGAATAAACTATTTACATGAACGGTTAGGATGTATTGATTTACATATGGACACGCGAGTATGGTGTTCCGATAGCAGTGTTGATTAAACAAACACTTGGTCGGCTGAACTAAATGACTTGTCATATATATATATAGCTGGTCGGAGTTTTAAAAAGAAAAATATACATATACATAATAAGATCTAGGTGGTTTGATAGATTCTGTACAAAAGCTCAAGTCAATAATATGGCTGGTCGGAGTTTTAAAAAAACAATAATAAGAGTATTTTATTATGAAATTCAACTTCAGATACTGTCATCAAGCAAAGACGGCCAAGAAAATGAAGACAAATGGCAGAGAGAGGAACAAGAAGAGTAGATATACAAATCAAATCATTACTATAGGAAAAGAAATATACTGTAATAGCGAAGAGAACTTCGAACTCCTCTCATAGTGCTGGAACTCGCGAAAGCTTGGGATTTGGGACCCGGCCGTGCACTAGTTGGATGGCACGGTGCGGTGCACCTATCCGGCCGTCCGTTGCAAAAATATATGGTTCGAATAAAATCCAACTTCATGTGAGAGTCATTGCTTGGATTTGATCTGAACAGTAGATTTTCGCAATGGGCAACCGGATGAAATGCATAGCACATTTACATATAACTAGTGCACATCAGAGACCACTTGACCACTTGTCCAGAAACTTAACAAAACAAGAAGATAAACAAAACACAACTTGTTGACAATATTTCAAGAAAAAAGCTGGATGGTCCCAAGACCAATAAAAAAAAGTGCGCTGCTCAAGAAAGCTTCAACCCAAATGCCCTTTTTCAAAGAACACCTCCCACTGCCGCCCCATCGACACCCAATCACCTAAAAACAAAACCGCGGATATCCCCACCACCAGCACAAACGCCTAAACCACATCTGCCTACCACCGCAAAAACCCAGCCGCAAACACCCAAATGCCAAACGGAAACCCCAAAACGCTTGTGAGACGGGAAACACCCAAACTGAAAATAAAATGAGAGAGAGAGAGAGAGCGCGCGAACGCAAAGAAAGTAAAGAAAAAAAAAAAACACACACGACCCACCCAGGGCCGGCCCTGAGTTTTTAAGGGCTTAAAGCGACAATAAAAAAAGGCCCTTCACGAATTATTAAGATAGGTATAAAAAAAAACTTAGAATCAATACCTAAACTTAGCTTGAGATTTGTGAGAAAGAATAGCATTTAGCACTAATTGAGAAATTTTTCTTCGTGACTTTCTGACTTTCGAACGGACCGAACTTCTTGTTTGTCCTCTCGACACCGACTTGGTGATTAGTGGTGATCTCCTTCTTCTTTGTCTGTCTTCCAAACTTCTTCCAAAGGTGCTATACGAGTATAATAATGGGCTGGGAATTGGGATGCCAAAAATGTGTTCTTTCAAAATGAAAAAAGGGGCCCGATTGGTTACAAGACTACAATCCTGCCATTATGAGTTTGGGCCTATTTCATTGGATAATAGCTTTTAGGCCTTCAAATTTAAATGAAGGTGGGCTGAACTGTTTTTTTGGTATACAGATACATAACACAACCTATTGGGGGGCCCTAAAAATTTACTAATTTTGGTGGGCCTAAAGCCCGGGCACCTTGGGCTTTAGCCCAGGGCCGGTGCTGGACCCACCGCTCCAAAACTCTAAAAGCACCTTCATATGTAGTCACCTCCACCACCCACCAAAAAACGTAAGGAGATCCGAGAAGGAGGGGGCAACATCACAGCAGGACATCGAGCGGAAAAGACGACGAAAACTAGATACAAAGGAAAGGGAGAATGGAATAGAGAATGAGAGTGTTAAGGGAGAAGAAGAAGAAGAAGGGAGGAGAAGGGGAGGCGCCGCCGCCTCTGAAACACAACTCTGGACACAGTTATTCAGAGCCGTTTGATGTTTGTTGGTCCATGTGCATCCAACGGCTCCAGAACGTAGTTATTTTTGAAGTTGTGTTCATAGCATTGTTTAATAAATATAGTGATTTTTTTTTTCCGCGAAGTAGGAAGAAATATCATTAGATAACAACCAAGCATACAACAAGACCCAACGTACCTGAAACATCTCAACAATAAACAACAATAACTGAAACTAAACAACATTAATAAGCAGGTTTTCACTAGAAGGCTGAATAGAAAATCTATCACCGGTGTCCGGGTGAGGAACAAAAGAGGCCAGAGCATGCTTAGCTAGAAAGTGTGCCCGCTGGACATGTTGGCCTGCAACCTTCGAAATTTGACAAAAAGACAACTTCGAGATCTCCACTGCCAGGTTGCGCAACAAAAACGTGTCATGATGATGATACTCAGCCCTCCCTGCTATCTGCATTATTGCATTAAAGTAATCAGAAACACATAAACCATATTATAATTATGAATTAAAGCCCATCTAATGGCTTCATAACAAGCTTGAATTTCGTCCGTTTGGATTAGGTGTCGAAGTATATGAAGATAAGGCTTACTTCGCAATAAAAATTCTATTGGGGTGGCTAGCCGTGAAACCAATGTCACTCCAATCGCTACCCTCTTTCCAAGCACCATCCACATAAAGGTGGCAGATATGTTGGTCGGCTTCAAATCTAGGACAGTGCTTAATAATAAATGAAGGGTTCTTGGCAGAAGGAGAAGTATTTGGCGGAACTAGAGATTTGGAATTGGTAAGCCAATTAGAAGCGCGCCGAAACTACTGAGCATAGTCCTTAGCCATGCCAATAATAGAGGCCACATTCAATGGCATATTCGAGAAAACCACTCGATTTCTACTTTTCCATATAGCCCAATGAATAGAGATAAAAAAGGAGAATTTTCGTTTATCTTTGTGCAACTGAATTATCTCATTTAGCAGCCAATTAATGACCACTCCTGAGAATTACCAAAAGAAGGACTCCGAAATTCACTAGTCTCCTATACTGAAACAGCTTGTGGGCAAAAGCAGAATAAATGCTCAATAGACTCATTCATCACTTCACATAGGGGAGAAATTGGAGAAATGTGATGGAGACGCAAAGCCACATTTTCCCTGACTGGCAAAATTCCCTTAAGACATTTCTATATGAAGATCTTTATCCGTTCGAGGAGATCTAGATTCCAAATCAAATTACAAAATATTATAACTATTAGAATCCAAACAGAATACTCAGAAGAGGGCTAAGATGACCTTTGCATATCATACAGAGATCTATATCCTGATTTAGTGCTATAAATGCCTGAATTAGTAAAAGGCCAAACGAGTTGGTCTGAGCAACTAGATAAATATAGCGACTTGTCATAGGGATGTTTATAACCTCTATTGCAATACACTTCTAGTTCTAGTACATCTGAAAAATCTTGAGCAGCTAATCACAAGTATCCCTTGGCTATTCTGGTGCTTCCAATAATTCACCTGAATCGGCTGGTTGTCACGTAAGCTGTTGTAATTGGTGTTGTAGTCGATTATTGTGTCCCTAGCTAGATTATGCCTAATTAGTACAGACCAACATATAATTTGCTTGGGCTAATCCTTCGAGGAAATTGATTTTTGTATTCCCTCAGTTTAGACATTCAACCACTATATGATCTAAACACCCATTTTAGATCATGATTCCCGTCCCCTCTCAATAAAATATCTTCCAATCAAAGAAATTAATTAATTTAATTATTGATTTCTAATATGGAACCACTTCCAGATTAGAAGCTTAATTTAGGAAAAAATGGTATCTATGAATGAACAAAAAAGTAGAGAAGTCAGATGATCCAACGACCACAAAACTCATAATTGGTCAAACAAACCAATGGTTTCCAATTTTAACATATTGGCTAACCTTGTAGGCTGCATCAACGTCTTTTTTTTTTTTTAACGGCAAAAAAGAATTTTAGTAATCTTTGGAAACAAATTACAAAGATTAAAGGGATCCAAGGAAAATAACGAAGGGTAACAAGTTGACAACCAAAGAAGGCATATAGCTCCCCCAATTGCAATGTGGAAATATAGTAAAAGATCAAATGTATCCCCCACTGAGAATACTTCATAGCAACTGGAGAAAAGCTTTGAGAATGCTCCAAATCCCCACAAAGAAAGCACTCCATCTAGACTTTTAATCCACTAAGAATTGATCCTCAATGCTTAACTGAATAGCATAATACTTCAATAATAGCTAGCATCCATGCACCTTGACTTGGATAACATTTGAACTCCTAAGACTCACAAGAGAAAGACCCTAATAAGCATAATAAGAAGCAACAACACAAGCAGAGACAACTTCACAGCAGCAACATAATAAGCATCAATCCAGAAATGAGACACCACAACTCCAATAAATTATAATAGGCAGCAACATCACAAATAGAAATAACTTCACAGCAGCAGCAATCAAGAAATGCAACATCACAAGAAAATCAAAGGACTGTAGCATAGCACAACATTCAAAGGATAGCAGCAACAGCCTTCAAATTGGATAGCATAAGAAACATGGGATCACTCCACAAACCGTGGCAGAAGAAAGTACCCAGGGAGCATATGCATAATCACAGCAACAACAAGAGATCAATCCAAAAGAACCAGCCCATGAATAGAACCAACATGAACATCATAGATGCAGGGCAGCCCAGAAAAGAAGACTTGAGCTAACAGCAGCATACCAAGAACAACTCCAGCAGATAGATAGTAGAATAGATAGCACCCAGAGAAGCAGTTGCAAAATCACAGTAACAGTATAGATAGCAATCCGTACGTAGTAGCTAGAAAGCACTCACAAAGGCAGATGCAAAATACAGCAGCAGTAAATAGATGAATCCAGAAGCATGGAACACCACAGATAAAATCTCCCAAAAATCATTAAAAGGAGAAGGACATAAAAGACTCCAAGATATGTAATACAACAGGACACAAAGGGAAGAAAAGAAGACACCGAACACCCCAAAAAATTGAAAAAGATTACACCCCATCACCTCACAAAACAAAGAAAACAGACCCAAAAAATAAAGAAAAGGAGACCCCCCACCCTGCCCACTCACCAGAAAACCAAAAAAAACCCACCAACCAAAAAAGACCAAAGGAGAAGCAAAGAAAGAGAAAAAATGAGACCCCTAAAACCACCCAAGCCCCAGACCCCACAACCCACCCAAAAGCCAATAACCCCAGTGATATGAAATCATAATGCTTCTCAGCCTATAAATGAAATTATTTACAGAGTAATCAACAAGCTCCCATTTTGTTCTCACCCAAAGAGCCACTCTCAGTTTTATTAGATCCGACACTTCCTCCTTATCAAAAGATTTTCCTTGGAACACAATTTCATAAAAAGCAAACCTCAACTGTGTTACTCTCGTGGCGACCCAATCGGGGCATCTAGACGGTACCTGTTTAATCATCGGTCAGATTTTCCAATGAAAGATTTTGAGACAGTTTAAATGAAGGCTATGGTGGCAGACTATGTAATTAAAACTTAGTTCCACTTTTATACTTGTAATTCAACCAGAGGCGGCTCCACTTGGAGCCCTGGGTGGTCACCCGAACACCCTGAAATTTTATTTCTTTTATATAAAATTTTGGTCATTTTGAACACCCTAACCAAAATGTTTGAACACCCTACCCAAAATGTTTGAACACCCAATGCTAATGAACGATTGCTTGTTACTCATATTGAGAGTGATGTATTTGCTACCGTTGATAATCATGCTATTATGCAAAGTTTAAAAAATATGAAAAGTCGTCGAGTGCAATTGTACTATGCTAAATACTTTGTTATTTTTTTGTGGCAATGTTGATATTAGTAGATTTTTTTTAATGTACAGTTATGATTTCTAGAGGACCGTAGTAGAATTTTTGAACACCTGTGGACGCTGCCACAGGTCTCTCGACTTCGCCGATTTGAAAATTTGATTGATTTTTAGAGTCGCCACCCGGGTTTGCGGAAAATTACCCGAGAAACCATTTTTTGAAAAATTGTGACTTCCGTGCCATATTTAGAAAAAGGCTTTGGTCATTTTAAAATGATTCTTCGGTTCGGAGCCAGGTTACGAGAGGGGAAGGGTTTTATGGCACCCCTCTCGCCCGACACGAGATCGGTCTCTACTTTAATATTTGTGGGATTTTTACAAAATATTTTATCATGGAACTTTATTCATACATTCAAGTAAATAAAATGCATAAAATTGAAATTACTATGATGGATAATAAAAATGCAACAGAATAACACAAATTCATGATTAACTGAAAATTAATTGTACTAGCAAAGAACTTGGGCGCCCTGATTGATAAGTAACTTGGGCACCCTGATTGACAAGGAACTTGGGCGCCCAAGTTGTTTGAAAATAAGAAAATTTCGAAAAGTTTTAAAAACGATTTTGCTCCTCATTTTGGTACATCTCCAGTATGAGTTACTGGAATGTATACTGGAGGAATCCCGTCAGAGGACCAAACTAATGGCTTTGAATTGATTTTTTTTTTAACCTTTGAAAAGCTTTGAAAAATGCTCCTTTGAACCTGAATTTGCAAGATGATGGGCTTCTAAGGTACTGGCAAGGGTGAAAGCTGAGTGAAGGTTGAACGTACCAAGGGTTGGTAGGATTCTATAGTTTTAGTAATATGTTTAGGATTTTTTTTTTGGATTTTTGGTAGTCTTTTGGAGGATTTTTGGTGGAGAATGAATGAGTGAGTGAGAGGGTAGTAGCTTAGAGGGAGGAAGGGACAATATGAGAGTCTTAGAGGGAGGAGGGGACAATATGAGAGTGTAGAAGTTTGATGGTGTAGAGGGAGAAAGAGGGATTAAAGTCTATGGATGGCTAGGCTTAGAAATGGAGAGGGAGGAGGGTTCATATAGAAGTAGGGTAGAGAAATAGGACAAGGGGACAAGGGGGGAGCGTCTGGGAGCATCTGAGATTGTAAAGAACGAATAACCATCATAAAATTCGTCTGCAGGATGCTCTGCATGGTTATGATTTCAGGGGAACTTGGGCGCCCAAGTTAGGTTGAAATTGGGGCGCCCAAGTTTGACTTGAATTAGGGCGCCCAAGTTTGAGTGCACAATAGACAAAAACTTTGCAGGGCTGCCTCGGGTGCTACCGAACTCCGTTTTGAGAGTGGTTTGAATCGTCGAAAAGTTTGTTAAGTCTACTTTCTAACCCAATTGGTTTGGACCCAAAATAATTTGCACATCAAAATCTATGACCATTTTACCCTCAGAAGGTCGGGAAAAACAAGTCATTTTACTAAAACGTGTGCATCTCCCTCATTTTGAAACGGATTGGGACATATTATACATGGAAAAAGAGGGTTTTGAACGTACTAGAAGATGGTGTAGGCTTGAGTCTGTTTTGAAGAGGCTTTGGTTTGGATTTTAAACACAAAAAGCATTATTCGAAGCTTTCGAGGCATGTTTTGATCCATGTCATCATTGGGGATCATCGGCCACAACTTAAGGGTATTTCGAGGGTCCAAATTGGGGTGTCTACGACACCCTCGCAAAAATTTCTGGAACCGCCACTGAATTCAACGGTGTTATTCAATACATAATATTTGTATGCTTTGGTTTATGCCTTTTAACATTACCATAAAGAGAGAAAAACACTGGAGTACAGACATGAACGAGTCCCGTACGCTCAAACTAGCCATTAGTTCTTCCAATGGTAACAAACCCTGAGCAAGGAAAGAAGTTTACACTTTAAAGTTTAAACTCTTGCACTGGAGCTCAAATGCCATGTTAATAACTTGCTAATATTTTGCACTAAATTGGGACAACTAACATGAACTTAACGTTGATCTATCTTGCATTTTAATTATGACTGTGGCTTACTGAAGAAACAATAAGACAATTTAATCAGAAGTTCAGCGGCGAGTCTAGGACTAGGAGCTTATCATCCACCAGGCCAACATCATGCCTAATTATGACTGGCTTATTTCCAGTAAACAACTACATACGCATGGTTTCATTAAGTAACTCGACTCCACAAAAAGCCTCCTTGAATTAGGAAGGAACCATCTAATGAATGAGAACTATTTTCTGACTTCATTACCAGCTATATATTATCATTCTAATTTCATTATTTTCCACAATCCTTTAATGCAAAATCGTAAAAGTACAGTCAGCCATTTTGCCCTTTCAATTGTATAGACAGTCCAAGTTTTTAAATAATGGTTTCTTGATACGTAACAGTAACAGTAACAGTTTGAGTGTAACGGTTTCGGTAGTATCGAACGTTACGTAATAGGAATCGGGTGTAGCAGTCGTGAATTTTGAAAAATGATTTTTCGATTAAAAAATAATTATAAATTGCTTAAATAACCCGTAACGGTGGAGTATAGGCCGTAACAATCGTGAAACGGTCCGTGAATCGGTTATGGACCAATACGTAACAAGAACAGGCCGATAGGCATACGATTTTTTCCTCTCACCTGTATACCGGGGTGTAACGGCATCGCAGAGGCCAAAAAAAAATTACGTATCGGCCGGTATTTAAAACATGATCGACACATCCTTCACTCAAACACGAAATAAAACTTTAGCTAGATCACTACTAATTAGTCATCATGTACACTCACTATCTTATTAGTACACGTTCCAGATAGTGAGTCTGCTAATGCCCAGCAGAGGAGTCAGGACACTATAAAGCAAGAGCATCAATGTATTTCATGAGCAGTTAACTTCTGCAACGGTGGCTACACATTTACGGGATCTACACGTATCGAACGGCTCCAGGTTTGTCTCCCAAGCACTTTTGTTTATCCGAAGACTTTGACTTGGTGGCTAGGCTTTCTCTGTTTCTTCTAAGGATTACGAGGGTCTAAAATAATATTTCCATAAATAATAGGGGTCTATATCTTGTCCTACATTAAAATCTCATGTTTGTGAATACGCACAAGAACTCGATGTAGTGCAATATACGCAGCAATCTAGTGAGTCTGCAAGCACTTTGTTGTTTTGACAGCTCTGAATTGTAGTGATAGTGTGATACTACTATCACAACTCAACCGAGGTTCAAAAAACTATAGCCTCCGATCCCAATGGGCGATTCCCGGACAAACATGTGTTGCCAAACTCACTGCTACAATGGTATCAGACGCATCATTGAACATTAAACGTGTTAGATACACTGCAAAACAGATTCAAACAATTTGGTGGACATACCGTCTAATGAATCCGCGACTGATCTTTTCACCTACATAAAGAACACTAGTAGATTTGCAGACATTGTGGTTAAGTCGAACCATACCATACCGTGTATACCAACACAATTCTCGGATTATATTGAGCTCAAGAAGGCAAAAACCATGGTTATGGTTCAATGTTGTCAGATTAGAAACAGCTCAAGGAACTTGGGCACGAACTTGCTTGTTTGGATCCGCAAGTTCCTTCCTCCAACTTGGCTATTTAAGTTGCCATTTTATGAAGCAGCAATTCTCATAATGCCTTTGCTCAAAGACTTTAATTGTCAACCCTACTTGTTTTGGCACGATTTTATGCTGTTAATATTCTGCTATCAGTGCCATTGTGTTGGTCCAACTTCTTAATTGGCTGATTCCTTTCATTTCTAGGACTCTCTTCTCCTTTTAAGATTTCCTATCTGCCGCTACCTAACATATCGGCCGTTATGTAGCCATTTTTCGGTTATCCAATACTGCTACATGACCACTATACTCCGGTGCTTCCAATCAGGGGCGGAGCTATGTATATTTTGTGCATATTTTTGGTAGATATTTAAAAAAAAAACTATAAAAATTTGAAAATAATTAAGAAGTAAGAACAATTTTCACTTCGCGAACACTAAATTAAAATACTAAGTTATGGTGAGAATGATACCATGTGACAATGATACTACGTTCGTCGAATGATATAATAACAACACTACTCGAGATTAATATTCAATTTATCAAAACAATCCAATAAAAACTCGAATGACTAAATTTAGTCCTGAAAAATTTCATTGAACTAAGATTTGTTTCATAGATGGCCCCCTCCAACTTTGATTCCCGGCTCCACCACTGCTTCCAATAATTCACACCCGTATGTGCCGATTCCCATTACGTGATATCACATCATATCCAATTTTTAACCGAGAAATGCTATGCGCAAGGAAGCTTACACCAAATCATACACAGAATGTGAGTAATGTGAGAACATGAAGTCGTGTTTTGCAAACACCTTTTTTTTTAAAAACACTCACATTTTGTGTATGGTTCGATGTAACTTTCCTTGCGCATAGCATTTTTATTTTTAACCAGGTTGCTTTTGTGCCACTCTAACAACTATAGGAAAAATGTCACCGCGGCTACACCGGATATCCACTATGCTTCATTTGATAGTCCGCTACTATTACACTGCTACCGCAATTTAAAACCATGAGTTGGACCGTAAGCCTTTGGGCATACCAATTTTTTTTTTTTTTCGGTTGATTTGAGTACTCCCTACTCCCTTGAGAGGATTCTCTATCTTTTTCTCATACTTCTAGTGTTCTCTTTTTTTATAAACTTCTTCTGGTGTTGTATAATCAGAAGAACAAAACAAGGTTTGACAACAGATTAGAGCATGCAAGTGAAATTACCAGATTGAGACATGAATGCAGTTCTTATGGGTGTCGCGATTGGCTCACAATGGTAGCTTTCTAGAAGCTGAATCCGGTGGTCTAAAAAACAGAAATCAGATAGAGCTGCAGCTGTTGTTGGGATCAGAACTTCAGAGCAATAAAAGACCCTTGTTTTGGGTGCCTAATCTTCTAGAGCCCATGGACAACGTTCAATACTTGGCCTATAAATCTGGTGCTGTACTCTTTGTATTTGGTGTGGTGTAATACTGAGAGTAACAGATAGAAATTGTAGATTTTTTGTGAGTTGAGTGTGAATGTAAATCCTCCCCACAAATAGTTAATACGCTGCCTCATCCATGGACTTACCCGATTGGGGGAACCCGGTAATTTTTCTTGTGTACTCTCTGTAATTGCTTTATATTTCACGTGTGTTTGGTTTGTCAATTCGTCGCATAAGAGTTCTCAGTTTTTGTTCACACCAACTGATGAAGACCCTAACGATGTAGCACCCACAACCGTACTCCTATCAAGCACATAGAGGTTATCCAGTTTCCTGCTCCCCATCAAGACACTAGCACCTTTAGAAATTCTCAAAACTCCACCTTCAGCGGTATACTTCCAACTATTGGAGTCAAGAGAATCTAAAGAGACAAGGTTTCTCACCAACACTGGTACATACCGAACTCCAAACAATGTCTTCACATCACCATCATGCAACCTAACTTTAATTGTTCCAACCCCAACAATTCTACAGGGCATATTGTTTCCCATGAGAACTGTACCACCGCTGATAGCTTCATAGGTATCAAACCATTCCTTATGCGGACGCATGTGGTAAGAACATCCGGAGTCTAGAATCCACTCGGTACTAGAATAGACATCACCAAATGTCACAGAAAGGACAGTGTAAGACCCATTAGAGTCACCTTCAGCAACACCAGCAACAACCTTCTCTTTAATTTTGCCCTAATTTTCCAACTTACGACAATTTTTCTTTGTGTGCTCGTGCTTCTTACAGTAAAAACAAAATAATTCATCCTGATATGTGGACTGTGAGCCAGAAACCCCCCTACTCCCATTATCCCTCTCAAAAGTTCTTCCTTGCACAGCCAGCCCATCAGCATAAACATCACTCTCATCGGATACTTTTTTCGTTAATTCTTTTGAATATAAACTGGATTTCACATCCTCTATGGAAGTCGTATTCCTCCCATACAATAGGGTAGTAACAAAGTGTTCATACAATGGAGGTAAAGAACACAAAACAATGAGGGTTTGATCTTCATCATCAATCGAAACATCAATATTTTTTAAATTCATAATAATTCGATTTAACTCATCTAAATGGTCTTTAATGGGCGTACCTTCCCTCATACGAAACGTATAAAGGCGCCGCTTCAAATACAACCGGTTGGTAAGCGACTTTGTCATGTAGATGTTTTCCAACTTCAACCAAATACCGGCTGTGTATTTCTCCCCGTTCATAGTGAATCATCTCTTGTTCTTTGACCGTGAATGTACCTCTAAATCTTAATGCTTGGGGGGGAACCACGTAAATCTTGTGTTCTTGATTTTCGCTTGTTGGTTTGTTTTTCTCTTATTTTGTGGCCTGTCATAACAATTTTCACTAGGAGCAAAATTAAACGGGACTATCATGTCATCGGAAACTTACAATTTACACATTAGTCAAGCCAATGCTAAAAACAAGATTGGGTGCACCTACGGGCCCTACAGAGATTTTACATTTTTTTTATAATCGGATGTCGATGTCATCTTGTGCGTACCTTGAATAATTTCAGGTCTTGAAATTAACGACCGGGCAGACGTAATATAGAGAATCATATGTAGAAAATCCTCATTGCTAACGTAAACATTTAAAAATATCCGCTCTCGCAGAACATGAAGTGGCTCGATTGTGAATCTGATGAAATTCCAATGGCTTGAAACAGGAAAGAAAAATTGAACTCGTAAAAAGACCACGTTTTATTAGAGGATATAATTCCATATACTTGGTGCTTCGGAAAAAAAGAAAAAAGTAGTTTTTTGGTTTTTTCGTTTTGTCTTTATTCAATTTTTTTTACATTTGTTATACTGGTTTAATTTTGGCTTTATTAAAAAAAATTTGTTTCGACCATAATTTTATACTTTTTGGATTCGTCTCGTCGAGATAAATCCATAAACCACGAAAACTTGACATAAAACTAACAAATGCAAAAAAAAAAAAAAATGAATAAAGACAAAATGAAAAACCAAAAAACCAGTTCTGCGCTTTTTTGCCAATGCACCAATTACGAATGAGCAAGTATTTAATAATGTTGGACCTCATTTAACGTTTCATCATGCTATTAGAACGGAACTTATTTTATCAAACATTGTTGACAATTTATAATTCACACTCCACGATGACAAACTCAAAAAAAAAAAATTAAAAAAATTGTAGGATGATAAAATAAAAAAGAGACTATATATGAGCCCATTTTGACCGGAACCTGGGGGGTGCTGTGCATCCCAATGCACAGCACCATGTTGTGCAGCCCCACGGCGCTGCCGCGCCGGCATATTTTTGACGATCGAAGACGTTCACCGCGTAGACCTCGTCGAATACTACAAATCTGCCAAAGATCAACTCGATCGGATATCTTTAAGTGCCTCATCGGCACACAAATAACATGAAAAAGTGATTTTGATCCAGTGTTTGTGTCCATTTGTGTTCCATTTGTTTTCAAAGTATTTGTGTTCCGATGACGTACTTAAAGATATCCGATCGAATTGATTTTTTCTACACTTGTAATATTCGACTAGGTCTACGTGGTGAATGTCTCCGATCATCAAAAAAATGCCGGCACGGCCCGCCGTGGGGCTGCACAGCACGGTGCTGTGCATCCCATGCACAGCACCCCCCAAGTCCATTTTGACCCCATACTATTTTTTGCATTTTGCATCATGAAACGTAGATTTTTTTAATTATAGTCAGAATAGATTATTAATGTATAGGAGTGTTTTAGAAGATGTGTGCATAATAGATTTTGCAACAGAGTAGTGTTTAAGAGTAATCATCAAAATAGATTATGATGAGGGTTTTTTTTTACCCCTAATGCAAAAGTACCTTCAATGCTGATTATCAAATTGTATCTGCAGTGTGTGATTTAGAGAATGCATTATGTCTAAATACATTTTTACTTTATGTGTCAAATACTCAAAAATGGAAAACCACACAATGCAAATTGCAATAATGAGAGTGCACGTGAGGGGATGTCGAACCTTTTGAAAACGCTGTTAACCTATTGTAGTATGTCTAAAATTATGATCTTTGTTTTGCATCTTTTTTTCTTCCTTATCTTTAATTTGCATGTGTTGCACTCAATATATGGTTTTTCTCTATGACAAAAAGAAGGTCGATATAAGTAAGTCTAATTATTCATTGCTTCCCCGAAGCACGGCATGTAGTATTTCAGAACACTCCAACATCACACATTTGCTTGGAATTCATTTCTTAGTCTATGGACCTTACACAATTGCGTAGTGCTGGAATGATCCGGAGCACCACGTCGCTGTGCTGTAGAACTAAATGAATAATTACTCGTAAAATAAATACATGGTGGAGCACAGGGAATCTGTTCCTAACACAATAAGATGATAATGCCTTTCATGCATGCACTTGTAAGAAATGGTTAGGGCTTATAACTCGCATTTCATTGTGGGAATTAAGCGAGAGGAAAGGGACAAGACAAGACATTAATTTAGACTTTAACCAGAGTCAAGATCTAAAGCATTGAAGAATAAAAAAGAAAGAATAAAAATGAAATGGAAATTATGAAAGTTTGTTTTGGGAAGGATCTTTCAGTGCAATCAACTCACCAAATTGTTTTTTTGGTTTGTCATCCACTTATACCCCCAAAATCAAATCACTTTCCCACCTCACTTGCACCCTCTTTACCTTACATGATATGACAACTTTCTTGCCTTTACTATCATCTTCTTCGGTTGAGTCTTGTAAAAACTTTATGTTAAAATCCAAAAGCTTTACGTACTAGGTGGAGAGAGGTTCATAACCACCCCTCACGTGAAACCACATTTAAGGTCGGTCATTTATAATCACAACTTCGGTGTATCATTGTACGACCTTTTATTTAGTCTGTCATCTTAGTTATGAATTGTGAACTTTTTAAAATAAGGTGAAATTTGCCTCACTCTAGAACCATATAAAAACTTTATATCCAACCCAAAATGTTAAGCTATTAGGTGGAAGTCGAACATTATCACCTATTTCATTTTCAACCAGAGTGAGATTGTATTCTTTGACATTTGGTGGTTAACAATCCAATATCATACCAAAGTAGGCTACAGATTTTGTGTTCAAACCTCACCGCCTACCTGATAATTACGTACGTGAACGTGTTTGGCTTGCTTATGAAGGAGAGCTAGATACTCGCGATGGAGTATATTGAGAATATAAAGAATAAAGTTTCCATATTCTCTGTAACATCTAAAGCTTTTTGATGATTTTGTGGTTAACAATCTAATAAGTTCGTATCATTTTAACTGGTTTACTTCAATTATTAATGATTTCCTTTATAGGTTTTGGTTAAATTGGATGACTTTCAATATTAATATTCATTTCGACCAGAGAAATTAGAAGGAAAAAAAATAGCTACAAAACAATTATTAGTAAAAAAAACCCAAATGGTGTCTCGATCCTCTCTCTCTCTCTCTCTCTCTCTCTCTCTCTCTCCATCCAAAAGGTAAAGGTAAGTAATTAATGCATAGAAGAAAGAAAGATTTCCACTTTAGAACATAAAATGTGATGGGCTAAATACGTATAAAGATGTCCAACTTAATCAAGTTGGGACTAAATTTCAATCAAGGTAATAATGCCTGCCCACGTTCACTTTCTTTGGCATATAGTACCACCATTCACTTTCCATCAATTTCCAAGCTAAAAAGGTCTCCATTAAACAGGAAAATTGGATAAAGTATAGTAAAAAGTCGTTTGCGAAAAAAAGCTGGCGGTGAGATTAGACTCTTAAAATCAGTCGAAGCGTGCGTAAATTGACCTGAACACTTGGCTGATACGTGCATGAGATGCTAGTCATTTTGCTGATGAAATGAATTTGTGGTCAATAGGGACACGTGCAAATGATGGCATTGTCTTTCCCTAATGATGGATTCCCACCGTTTCTTCCACTGTGTGGGTTCCACTCCCGACTACGAAACAAATGCCTGTCTTCGAAGGGCAAATATAGGAATACAATTTCAAAATTACAATTTTGTGTAACTGGCATAGATGAGTCTACGTATAACCAATAATTCCGAACACAATTATGTCTCAAAAATGTGTTTCTAGACTTTTTCATATTCGAAAACAAAATTTGTTAGGAACGTTTCCAAATGCGCAGTGTGTAATCTCTTCACCCATCGTGAATGGGTGTGTAAGTGGTAGCGTATTTCTGTGTCACTCGAAGCATTGCTTCGAATTTGACCAGCAAACTACGAAGTAGCGAGAATTTGGTGTGGAATAATTCAAGAGAAAATTTATTAGAGATCGTACTGAGATAGAGGGGGATGGTTTTGAAAAACCAATTCGAACAAAGTACAATCGAAAAACAAAGTGAAAGCTAGCAGTCCCAACCCAAGGGATTGGCCAAGTGGTCTTGGACTGGGACTTAGGGGTTTGCTATCACCTAAAGTCTCAGGTTCGATTCCCTTTACCAGCAACTCTTGGGCCCACCTCACCTCTCCGCGTAAGCGTGTGAAACAGCTGTGGGAGAGGCTATAAGAATTAGTCTGAGATGCGCGCAAACTGACCCTAGACAACTGCATTACCCCAAAAAAAAAAAAAAGGTGAAAGCTAGCCCGAAAACTATGAGTTATTAAGAAAAAAACCCTAGCTATCATAAATGATATATATTCATCAGCCAAAAAAATCAATAAAGTGAAATAATAAGCCATGCCATTATGGCAGTATGCAACCAGTTGAGCAAACATAATGCAAACAAGGTGTTCAGTGAGTCAAAAAATCTTTTGACCATGAAACGTTGCCTCAACCTACTGAACGTACTGCAAATTCTTTTTGACAGCATGTCAGAAGATTAAAAAAAAAATCTCGGCGAAAATCAACATTGTTTGTTATGGCTAGTGACGCTTGAATCCACGATCAAATACGTAAGAATACATAGTGTCAACCACTAGGATACCGCTCCACTCGTTAACCTAATAATCACTACCAATTTTGAACCTTTTTTCCCCCAATCATATGGCTGCAATTTATGCGGTGAAATAAGAATTAACAAAACTTAATCAATCGTAAAAACTGGCCGAAAAAAATTGTTTGGTCTGATTCCCGATCTATTTGTCCTGTTTGGTTTTGGATTTTGAAAAAAATTGAAGCCATATTGGTTTTGGATTTGGTCGAAGTAAACCGAACCAAAACATATAACATTAACACAAAACCCCTGTACTAAACTTAAAACACCCATCTTCCGATTGTCTACTTTAGAGATTTGGTGGATTTTGGATGTCTGGAATTTGTTTCCAGACATTAGTCCTATGTTTTGGCAGTATCTATTTGTTTTGGTCTTTTTATTTCTTTGCAACAAAAAATAATTGTGTGCGAACGTGCCAGAGAAAGTCTTTAAGTCTTCTCTCACAGATTAACTTTGAAAAACCAAATGTAATTAGACGACTGTGTTTGAATGGTTCAATTACCTCAACTAAGAGGATTTTTCTTTCCAAGTGAAGAAATACAAACCAATTTATTTAGGAAATTAAAGAACAATAAAGAAACAAAGTACTTTGATTAAAAAATCAAAAGTAAACTTACTTCGAAATCTTCTTCAACTTCAAATAGAAAGACAATACGAACTTCGAACACTGGATTGTTACAAATACTACTTTCATCTACTTCCTAAATTACTTTCCTAAACTACTTCGAACTGAGTCGAATTCCTAAACCTACAATTCTAACTGCCATAGAACAAACCAAACATCATTTTTGCTGTTTGTTGAAGATTTGTCCGGGGTTTTTCACTCTTCAACTTCTTCTATTTATAGACCTTGCTTGCAGTTTTAACTTCCCGCCGATCTCTTGGCTTCGAACTTCATCATTTCATTTCAAAAGATTGTTTCTTCCATCCAAAAACATTTGAACTTGAATCGCTTCGAATTCCCAACAAGAGCATTTGAACTTGAATCTACACGGTTACTCATTCAAATTACATTTTGCACATGATTAATTTCAAAGGATAACTTCCTTGCACGATCTACTTCATTGGTGATTGTTTCAACTGTTAACTGCCCAGTTTTACACGCGCAATAACATGAAATTCATGCCTTCTAGTAGTTTGTAATGTGGCTTTGAAGCCCACTCCTTAGCTATAACTGCCTTTTAAACTAGAGAACAATACGATATCATATTGATCTTCTTAGGAAATGGCTACAATACACACCCCTTATTTGGGTGTACCATATGCACCTATTGTGTGGTCCAGATTGTGCCACCTCATTAGCAATCATAACATTTTTTAGTTTTTCGTAACTTTTCAGCAATATGATTCGTAACATTTTGGTGTGTCTCGTAACTTTTATAAAAAAATTCGTAACTTTTAAAAAAAAATCGTAACTTGTACAAAAAATTCGTAACTTTTACAAAAAAATCGTAACTTCTACAAAAAAATTCGTAACTTTTGTAGGGGTGTGTATGATACACACCCAAACAAGGGGTGTGTATTGTAGCCTTTTCCATCTTCTTATAACACTTTAATCCAGTACTTCTCATTAACGACAGGTTCCCAACGTTTGGTATTTCTGATTACGTGCTAATTAATTAATGGATGTGTTAATTTTATATGTAAACACTATTACAATTCTATCGCAAATCTTAGTTAATAATCCCTGGATTTAGTATGTTTTAGAATTAGTTCCATTGGGTTAAATTTGTTTCTTGACTGCGATATTTTATCTATTCATGCTTGTTCTATTAATTAAACTCAACTTGTTATTGACCAAAACCCGAATAATTGAGTAAACTGGACCAAACCGAATAGAGCAAACCGGACGAAAACATAAGTCGATTGGTACGTTTTGAGTTTTTGAAATCTGAAAACCCAATAAACCCTGTAAAACAAAAACACCATGGGTGATAGGCGCGCAATATCTCAAGATATAAGCGCCTAAGTAGGGCAAATTAGCGCATTAGAGGCGCGTTCTATTTCATTTTCCACTTGATTCGGTGTTTGTCTTGTTTTTGGTGTTTTGTGTTTATTTTGTAGGAAACGGGCCAAAAGGAGCACGGGAAGAAGACACAAGGCATCGGGCATGTGGGGAACCGGTGGGACCCAAAGCAAGGACGACCAAAAGCTGAAAAAAGTCAACTTTGAGCACCGGTATCGATACAGGACTTCTCCTGTATCGATACCCAAGCGTCATCTTGGAAACAGAACCGACGGGTATCGATACAGGACTTCTCCTGTATCAATACCGAGACCCTTACTTCGCCCGTTTGACTTTGCCACGTGTGTTGACTTCGGGGACATATTTATACCTCGTTTTTACTCCGAATTAGGGTTCGAAAAATATTTTAGATCTCATTTATTTCCGCAGCCGTTTTTCCTTTGAAGATTCTACGTTTGGATTATTTTTGCATTGAAGTTTTGAAGTTTTTCCAATAAGTTTCGGCTTGCTTCGGTAACGTTTACATTTATTTACTTTATTCTCGGTTCATGGGGTTTGTCCGCGTTAGACTCGAATCTTTGTTCGAATTCGTATTCAAGTTATTAGCATGTTTAATTTCAGATTTATGTTATTCGTTCTAGATAATATGAGTGAGTAGTTTCCCAAGTATGGTCGCGGGGTGATTAACACGCCGTGGCCAGGGCTGGTTACGTTCTTGCTCCGATTTTCACGATCAATCATGGTAAAAGCAATTTTAGGTTATTAAAGAACATTCGTTAGACGAATCCGGGCATTGTCGGAGCCCATGTAACGCGAGGTACGGGGGACCAAAACTTGTTCTTCGCTGTACATGGGTAAACGGCGACCGCGATGATTCGCATCTTTCGGGGTATCTTTCTCTCTCTAAAGTCAAATGTTTTGGAACAACGAATGGAGCATGAAATATCCGGACCTGGTCACCGGGTTATGAACCCTACGACCGTACTTCCTTTTTAATAATTTAATCAAAATCAATTTTTCTTTTAATTTAGCTAATTCACCAAACCAAATCACAAAGGGTGGCCACCTAAGAGCCGTGTTAAACATTAGCATCCCGAGTTTTTAGTCAGCACTTTCCACCTTCTCTGTGGATTCGATTCCGGTCTTACCGGGTATTGTGCTACACTGATATCCGCCCTGCGCTTGGGGCAACCCAGTAATTTAGGTATAGGATTTCGGTCAAGCAATGGGTACACCACCATGTGTATCCCAATTGTACACCATCAAATTTCGATCTTCCAAAAACATTTTTTGACAATTCGGATTTAAAGTGCACTATTACCGGCAGCGGTAATAGTGCACTTTAAATCCGGAATGTCGAAAAATATTTTTGGACGATTGGAATTTGATGATTTACATTTGGGGTGCACACGGGTGGCGTACTAATAGATGCGTTGGTTATAAAATTAGTGAAAAAAAGGACCAAAACGAACCACTTTGCTAGTCCAAAAAGTAATAACAAATTAACAATCCATGCACCTGAAATGAATCACTGCAACTTTTCTCGAATTATAATGATTGTCCCACGCACATCTTGAATATTATGATTATGATCAATAAAGCACTATAAAATAATTATGATGCCTGTTTTAATGATTCACCTTTCTTTTGATTTTTCGTAACTCTTTTTATTGTAGGGTAAATTTCACCTACCTCCCCTGAGGTTTCTGACAATTACAGAAACCTCCCTTAAGGTTTCTGAAATTCCACTGACTTCCCCTACTTTTGAAAATAAATGTCACATACCTCCCCTCCGTTAACTTCCGTTAGAAAAGCTAACGGAAAACGCTGATGTCAACACCACCTCACTCTCCTCTTTTTTATTTTAAATCTTAAAATGTTTATAACTTTTGTTTTATATATTCACTTTTTATGAAATTTATATATTTAAAATCTACTCGAAAAGATCTATAAAATGAGATCCATATTCAATGTGAAATTATGAAAAAATAAAATCTTATTTTTTCAATGTGAATTTTAATTATAATGTTACATAATTTTAATTATTTTTAAAGTGTAAGTGAAAATTTTACGCAAAAATTGTAATACCTCCGTTCCAAATTGTTTGCCCCTTTTGGGAATGAATGCATTTAACACGCAAAAAATAATGTACAAGCATTAATTTTTTTCAACAAACTTTATACCAATTTAAAGATCTTATTGAGAAGAAAAAATTGGTGTAATTCTTTTTCAAAAAAAGTTCTCATAGACACGTTATTTTTTTAGTGTAAAATGCACGCACTCCCAAAAGGGGGGCAAACAATTTGGAACAGAGGGAGTACGGAACATCATAAAATCTTCTTGTTTAACAATTTTGTTTTTTCCAAATATATTCTTAATTAAACGAACATGGTAAAATTGTAAGTCCATTTTTCTATTTAATGGTGACTTTGTCCCAATAAAATTTTAAATTTTCAATGCAAATTTTAATTATATTGTCTTTTTTTTTGCCATTCGATATTCATCAATAGAGTTAGATGTTAGATGTTAGTAAACTACAAGGGTTGACCTCCTCTCCATAGGAGTCGAGCTCAGAACCTTACAAAAAAAGTTGTAAGAATTTTGAGGTTTAAAGTTTTGAGTTAAACATTGAAAATTTTAAATTATGTAGCATGATAATTCACATTGAAAATTAAGATTTTATTTTTTCATAATTTCATATTGAATATGGATCTCATTTTATAGATCTTTTCGAGTAGATTTTAAATATATAAATTTCATAAAAAGTGAATATATAAAACAAAAGTTATAAACATTTTAATATTTAAAATAAAAAGAGGTGAGTGAGGTGGCGCTGACATCAGCGTTTTCCGTTAGCTTTTCTAACGGAAGTTAACGGAGGGGAGGTATGTGACATTTATTTTCAAAAGTAGGGGAGGTCAGTGGAATTTCAGAAACTTTAGGGGAGGTCCCTATAATTGTCAGAAACCTCAGTGGAGGTAGGTGAAATTTACCCTTTATTGTATCATCTCACTGGTTCTTTCCAAGAAGAACCTTTGCAAAATTAGTTTTGAAATTAAATCTACCTTAATAGTTTCTTGATTTTTTGGCAATTTGATTCTGAAACACCGATCACTACATGCCCATAATTTTATAGGTATCAATAGGGTGTGTAAAATAATGTACAATTTCTGTGTGTGCGGCGCCCATCCTGTCCCACAAAGATGATATTAGATGTTTATGTTTGTAGAAAATAATTATTTTAATCTTTTTTGTACAGGGAAAAAAAATCAACTCAATGAAAGATACCTTTAACAGCTTGATCAAATATTCGTCTAATTATTTGTTCAAATTTTATGGACTGCGAATTATGGACAAAACCAGAGGTACCGACTCCCGTGTCCAAAAAATGTACCGAGCGCGCTCAGGGAGCCACTTGTGGGTTTCACGCAAACGATTCGAGTCGTTCATTAATCTTAGAATGATTTTCCGAATCAATCATTAATCTTAAAATCCGGAGATTTTGGATCAAGCACTTAAACACGTCCGATTGAGTTGATTTCTCGCGGGTTCCTTCAAAAAATCATTCTAAAATTAATGAAACTCGGATCGTTCGTGTAAGACCCACAAGTGTGTCTCCAAATGCAACCGGTACAATTTTTTGTATCCCGCGTTCTGTAAACGCAGCAGCGTCCGAAAATAAACTTCTTATATCATGAGGAACTCAAAATCAGTACAAAATTTGTACTCATAATTTGTACCCATTGTCGCGCCCATTGTCGCGCCTATTCTCCAGGCATAGATGCAGAATTGTGGCTACCTATGAAACTAGGTGGGTAGAGAGGTAGAGACAAGGAGAATTGTTTGGTCGTGATTGATGACTTGGTGTTGTCAGCTGTCCTGTAGCGGTGCCTTGGCAATTTTATAGTCAAGATCTGAATTGTTGATCGATCTCGATAATTAACGGCTTGGATTTCATTTCGACAATTGATGGCTCGAATCGTGCAAGTATTGATATTAAATATGAGCCGTTAATTGTGCAATTAACAATTTAGATATTGTCTTCAACCCCCCGTAATGCCGCACCGCACTACAAGAAGATCTGATCTGATTACATTCCCCCAAAGAAAAAGGACTCAAATTTGTTACTACGTCCTACAGTACTGAACATGGGATATATAGAGCTACACATGTCAACAATGGCATCATTACAAATTCCACGAAGTGCACGTCAAGGGTGGAAAATACTTGTAGCCAGCAGAATTTGCATGAATTGCTGCGAGTCATAATCTCCATCCGGGATAATAGATTGGAATATATGAATACTTGCTTTAATATATAATACTGTGTTTGATTAGAGTGTGATAAAAGTGATGGAGATTACTTTTGA
Source organism: Vaccinium myrtillus (assembly GCA_016920895.1). Lineage (NCBI taxonomy): Eukaryota > Viridiplantae > Streptophyta > Magnoliopsida > Ericales > Ericaceae > Vaccinium > Vaccinium myrtillus. Next base: position 15,942 of record JADGMU010000319.1, on the reverse strand, counting down.
CCGTTAGATGAGAAAGGATATAGAGTAATCCGGAGGAGGGGATTAGCTAATACCACCCCTTCCCCTGGTATTAGAACAAACAATCCAATATTGTCTCGTCCCGAGTTCATCAAACACGAAACTAAAGAATAATCGAAAGCATGTGGACCCTTGTGTCCTCCCTGATCATCCTTATCCCTCCTCTCTAATCCCACAATCAAACAATTATAATCACAATCGTCGTTCGGTGCTGAATTATTAGAATCAAGACTTTTGGGATATGAAAATGGAAGAAAAAGGAGGAAAATGGTGGGGGTGATAGGTTCAGGGGATGGTGTAGTGCACAAGATGCACTGCACCGTGTAGTGCACCATCCGGCCGTCCATTTTGACAATAGACGGCTCGGATTTAATCCGAACAATGAATTGCATCCGACCGTCGGTTGTTCAGATTAAATCCGAGCCGTGCATTGTCGAAATGGACGGCTGGATGATGCGCACTACACTGTGCAGTGCATCTTGTGCACTGCAGGGTCCCCTTGCTCGGGGGTGATATGTTTTATAAACTAGTATTTTGGAAATTGGTGCTACTATACAGTTCCCAAAGAAGAGGGATTGAGATACATAGATTTGATATGTTTTGTTTTTGTCAATATCCAGTGCCGCTAAAAACGGCATTCACAGACCAAGACAGTTGGCTTAATTGTTGTGTAACAGCACTTAACATTGTGAGGCTGCGGCTTCAAATTATATGGAGAAGAATTTTATTCCAATTGTGATATGGAAAAATATATTCTTCTATCATATGGAAAAGAAAAAAAAAAGGCATTCAGTTCGATCTTCTTCACTTCTATACGAGTTCGTATATAAAAAAAGCCAACAAAAAGAATTCCCTTTTTCATGTCACAACTCACAACTCACAGTGGGAGAACTCCATGAGGTTGGCCAAGTAATCTTGGCTTAGGACTTACCAGGGGTGTTTGGAAGCCTCATTTTTAACTTTTTGACTTTTTGGCTTTTTGGATTATGATGAAAATGTGTTTTGAATCTGGTAGAAGTGTTTAGGAGATGCGCAGAATACATTATGCAACAGAAGTAGTGTTTAAGAGATATGTGTAGAATACATTTTGAATGTCTTTTTCTTAATCAAAATGAGAAAAGTAGAAAATGAGAAGTCAAAAAGCTCTTCTCTATCTACTTTTAGAGCCTGTTTGGGGGACCCATTTTTGAGTTTTCTCGTTCTCATTATTGATTTTTGGTTGTTTGGGGCGCCACATTCTTAGAATCCATTCTCCAAAACTCGTTTGTCAATTTTAACTTTAGAAGCAAAAGCTCAAAACCAGGTCTAGCCTTCCTTTTCTCATTCTCGTTTTCTATTTCTCCTTTTTTATTTCCCTCTCATTTATCTCTCCCATATTTACCCTTGTTGATGTTATCCCGTTCCACACAACACACGAACCAGAGAGAACGGAGATGCTTGTGATCTGAAACTGTTTCGTTGTTGCTCCCATTCTTCATCAGAAATCAGTCGATTTGTGTGTTGTTTCAAGAAGAGGGTTCCGGTGGGAGAGAGAATGAGAGTTTCATGGTTACAGTCTTACACACACACACACACAGAGGGCGCACCTGTACTCCGAAAGAACAACAACGATTGCGGTGGATCTACGGTAGGAGACGAACAAAGAGGGAGGAGATCCAATTTTGACTGGGTCTAGGGATAAGAAAATGAGTACTACGTCAGTTTTGTATTAGGATTGGTACCAACCAAACTATGTCATTTTGTATTAGGATGTGTACCAAAGCCCAAAACTTGCTATAAAAAAATGAGTTTCTTCCAAAAAAGAATTGTAAATAATTGGACAGGTTAACAAAAATATTCTTCAAAATAGACAAGGGCAAAATGGTAAACAACTTTCATAACTCATTCTCATTATTATTCTCCAACACACTACTCATTTTTGAAAATGGATTCTGCACATTTCTCTCAAACACTTTCTCAGATTCAAAACTCATTCTGGCCATAATTCAAAAAGCCAAAAAATTGAAAATGAAAAGCTGAAAAGTAGGCTCCCAAACACCCTCTTAATTTCTCCTCTCCTTTCATCAAATTGGAGAATGAGTTTTGGCTAGAATGTGTTTTAGCTTTATCACCCAAACAACCAAAATGTGAAAAACTGAAAATGAAAATGAGAAAAAGAGCTCCCAAACAGGCTCTTACGGGTTTGCTCACATCTAAAGTCTTAGGTTTGCTTTTCTTTGTCGGTAACTTTTGCGGTCACCTAACTCCCACGCGTAAGCATGTGAAACGATTGTGGAAGGGACTGTAGGGATTAAACTGAGGTGCGCAGACTGGCCCGAGACACACTGTATTAAAAAAAAAAAACCCACAATAGGAGACAAGCAGAACTGAAGTGATTGGGTAAATTATGTTGATTCTATGTAACAATGTTCTAGATTCTTAGCACTTAGATATATATATATATATCGCCATAATTCGTTGCCTTTATCTCACGGGCAAGTTTACTCGGGTACTTGGGAACTAATTATTTTTTAGTTTTTAAATTATGAATCGTAGATTATAAATTTTTTGATTATTAAAATTGTTCAGAATAAATATTGCAGATGGGAATTGCGTAAATTTGTACTGTGAAATCTGAAAAGCTCAAAAGCTCCTCCGAAAATAATTTTTCAGATAATCCATTCTCAAATTTCTTTTGATAACATATTTTGACAACAATTCTGAAATTGACTCTCAAATACTCCAAATGTGGAAATAAAATATATTTAAGCAAAAGAAAATCCTAATAATAGCCCTATGGGTTATCAATAAGGCAGAAAAAAGAAAATAAATAAAAATTTTAATTCGTTAAAGTACATGGGAATAACCAATTCAAAGTGATAACCCATGTCCAATAATCAAATAATAAAGTGGCCAGACTTAAAAGCATTTATTTTTTGGGATCAAGTACTACACGTATACAGATCACTTTTAAGGATGGCAAATCCAACCGATCCGATCCAATCCAATCTGATCTGTTTCCCATCTCGTTTGTGTTGGAGTTTCAATGATTTTTTTGGAGATTAGATCAGATTTTGAGGTAAAATAAATAAAAATTAAGTTAGGGATCGGGTTGGAGGCGGTTCCTTATACCTCTAACCCATTCCTCGCTCCCTCGCTCCGTTTTTATTATATATTGTATCTCATAGGTGATTTACATTTAGACTTCTAAATTTATTAACTAGTAAGGCTTGAATGTAATTGATTTTATTTTGCAATCGTTGGCTATTATGTAATTTTATTTGGTTTGTTGGGATTTTTGTTGAAAATTTGACAATTGTTGCCATGTTTTTCATTATTTGGCTTAGATGTCAAATAGTACGTTGTAATGAAAAAAAATCAAAAGATGGAAGTTCTTTTTTTTTTAGGTGACTTTTGGATCAGGGCGGGGATCCCCGATCGCTGATCCCCGATAGGGACGGGGACGGTCAAATCTATCCCTTATCCATCTGTTGCCATCCCTAGTCACTCATATGACCAATTGGTGGCTTACTCATACGCGAGAGTACTAGTTTTTGCATTTTGCATTATTGTATTTTTAATTGTTTTATTATGGCTAGAATGTATTATAAATCCGTAAAAGTGTTCGAAAAATATGCGCATAATGCATTAAGTAGGAGTAGAGTTTGGGAGATGTGTGCAAAATACATTATGTACGTCTTTTATATTAGTCAAAATGAAAAAAAGTAAAAAATGAGAAGTCAAAAATCTTATCTCCAGTCTCCTCCACTTCTTTTGTTTCTAAACCAAAAAAATGGAAATTACTTTATGGGAGTATACATTATGCGCGAGGGTATCCAAACCAAAAATGATAGGTGTACAATAATTAGGCTCTAACACACTCCAAACACGTATAGCATATAAGGGGTCGGTTCTGGGAACACATAAAAAACACAAAAAAAGACACTTCATCTTAGCCCTTCAAACCAAGGGTTGAGATTAAAATTTCGAAGTTGTACCATACATCTCCTCCTCTCCATTTCACCTAATCTCTCTCTCTCTCTCTCTCTCTCTCTCTCATCGTTTTGTGACACAACAGACCCATCGCACGAATATCCCTGGCGAACCCAACTCCAACGACCCCATCTCTGGAATTCCCCCTGTTTTGCCGATAAAAAAAAAAGTAGAGACATAGAAGATAGATTGGGAGGACAACGCTTGGTCTCATAAGCTGTATTAATCTTCTTTGTTATGGAGAGATGGAAAAGAGGAAAATTTCAATTTTAGAGAGAGGGGGAAGGTTTTAACCTACCTCTGAGATGGTAATTTCGATGGGTTAACTTCGATTAGTTTGTTTTGGGGGGTTTTGAGTTGTCATCGTTGGAGAGACGAGGGACCGACAGTGGTGATGGTGGATGAAGAGACCGGCAAAGGTGACAGTGGAGGAAGGTCGGGAGTTTGGCCAGAAGGTGAATATGGGGCTGTGGTGTTCGCCGGAGATGGGCTTGCCCGAATGGGAGGGAGAAATCAGGGGAGGGACGGAGGGTGTGTTTGTGAGGTTACCGGGGAGGGAGAGAGAAAGAGAGAGAGTATGAGGTTGGAATTGGATCAACCAATCAGGCGTGGATGGGGAGAAAAAGTGTATGTGATATCCTATAAGATTTAATCTCAGCCCTTGATTTGAAGGGCTGAGATGAAGTGTCTTTTTTTTATGTCCTCGGACTGGCCCAACATATAAAATGGAAAAATCATAATAAAAGATATAGGTATCCATTCCTTATACGGATCCGGGGTGGGTGTTGTGCGGTCGGTGATGTGCACCGTGTTTTTGCAGCAAAACGACGTAGTTATGGGCACACCTTTGAAGCTTCCAAGTGACTTGTTTGGAGGAAGAAAAAAATCACTGCAAATTGCCTAAACCCTAGACCCAAGTGCCTAAATCAAAGTGCCTAAATCACTATACCCTACCCCAAAAGCCTAAATTCCCTAAAATTGAACCCAAAATTAACTCTCCAAACAAGGCTTTGGAAGTGTACCAAGAAAATGAGCAAAACTACGTCGTTTTGTCGCACAACACGGCGCACATCACCTACCGCACAACACCCCACATATTCCCCTTATACCCTATGAGCTGTATATACTTACAAAATAATCAATCAGTCAATATGATCACATTCGGTGCCCACTGATTAGAATCGAGATTTTTGGGGTATAAAAGTTGGATAAAGAAAAGGGCAAATAGGTGGTGTGGTCTTAAATTAACAACTACTAGTGTTTGGGAAATTGGTGGTACGTACAGTTCCCAAAGAAAAAGGAATGAAAGAGATATGGCTATCAGACAGATAGATTTGGTTATGTTTTGTTTTTGTCAACATCCTCTACCACTAAAAAACGGCATTCAGTTCTCCTTCTTCTCACCTCACCTAATATATACAAATATCCGTATCTCTAAAAAAAAAAGGCAACAAAAGATTTTCCAATTTTCAAGTTTTTCTTTTTTTGGGGATTGGAGGAATCTCTTTTCATTCCCTCTCTTCTTCTTTTCACTTTATGTTAAAGCTAAGAAGAGAGAGCCAAAGAGGGCACCGAAAAGCATTGAAACCTTATCATGAAAGCAAGAAAAATTTGGAACTGATTAGACAGGCCAACGCACACGCATATTCACCCGAAGACGAGTAGTATGGTACATGAAAACTTTTTTTGAAATCATTTCGGAAAGAGAAATTAATAGTTCAGATTCACATGAGATATTGATTTGATTGTAAATCTCGACCATTGATTTTTCTTAATTTTCTGAATAATTTCAGAGAAAATTTTCATGTATCCTAGCATTTTCATATGCACACGCTCATCTCTCTCTCTCTCTCTCTCTCTGTGCTCCCACTCTAGAACATGAATTATGCATGTTGCCTTTTTCCCTTTCATATGATTATTATTGTTTTGGTAAATTACATTTTTCACTAATACACTATTCGAAATCTTATTTTACACCATTCAAGGGTTTAACTAACAGTTTTGGGTCACATATGGTAACGGGAATCGGTTGTAACAATCGTAAATTTTGGAAAATCACTTATAACCAAAAACGAAAAATTGATACTGTCTAAATCACGTGTAATGGTCGAGTATCGGCATAAACCAGTCCATTTATCGAAAACGGACCGATATGTAACGGGAAGCAGGGCATACACAAGGGATTTTGTCATCTCACAGGTATAACGGGGTGTAACTCGTTACATAATGGCCGATTTCTAAAACCATGAAACCATCCTTTTCAAATTGTGTTACCCAACCTATTACGTATATGCATGCCACACTACATGAAATCCAACAATCGGTGATACCACTTTCCCTCACCAAGCAACCTTATTTAGTTGCTAAGTATTTTGCATGTGTTTGATATGTGAAGGTTATTTGCCACGAAACCAATATCATCTCCAAAAGTAGCCTTCTCCAATCAACAATTAGACGTTGGAAAGCTACTTATCGCGAAGGGAATAGAGATTGGTAGTGAAAGAACTAGATGGATGCAACAATAAGGCAAAACATATCAATGCAGGAATTCTCTCCATCTATTCTTTTTCACTAAGGGTTACCTGACCTCCTTCAGTGATGACAAGAAAATCTCTTTCTTTCTCAGAACGCCGAAGAAAGTTTCATTAATCATGCATAAAGATCAGAAGATGAAAACAATACAATAAAAAAAGTAAGAAGAATTGAATTAACATGTGAGGGGTTGACTATACACAATTAGAAGGGTGCAGAGTGATATTTCGGCGAAAATGGGGAATTGGAGTGTAATTTTGCCCTTGATTTTTTCTTCTTTTGAATATGGAAATCCCAAGTCAACCTCACCTCATCATTTGGTCTTGGCTCTTCTGGTCACCAACTCAATTCCCACTAGAGAACTCCCACTATGTGATCTCTTTCACTCTTTCTTTCTTTTTTCTCAAACACCTTCTATATATAGATCCCATTTCCCATCACTTATTATATCATACATGCACACACATGGGATCATCAAGCATGAAGGTGCACAATCAGTTCGCACGTGGACTGCTATGGGAGCACGAACCCCTCAGCTCCCTCACTCTTGGTTGCTGCAACCGGTTGCGCCCTCTAGCTCCCAAACTTCCGGACACCAACACCGCCGCCGCGGCCACCACTGCTGCTTTTGATCTCAAGAGCTTCATTAGACCCGAGAGTGGTCCCAGAAAATTAAACCATAAGCCAGAAACAATTCAGGTGACACTGAATTATCCATGCGCCCCACACTTTAGTACTATGTGATGTTTACGGTGCGGTCAGGGATGGAGCCGGGGGTGCCAGTAGTGGTGGTTGCCCCTCCAAGGGAAAAAAAACCTCTTGTATTATATGGGGAAAAAATTTCAAAAATTTTCTTATGAATTACTATAGGTTCGCCTTTGCGTAGTGAAATTCTTAGCTCCGTATCTTGATGCAATTTCACCATCTATATAAGGTTGTGCTGGTGAAATCAGTACGTTTAAGATTATCAAAGAAAATGATTGACAATATATATTTCATGTAGGATGTACATTAAATTGGCATTTTAATCTGTCGTTGTTCCTCAGTAGCTCAGTAAATTTGTGCAGGTAGAGCCGGCGCTCCCTGGAGGGACGAGGTGGAACCCAACGCAAGAGCAGATAGGGCTATTGGAGATGCTTTATAGGGGTGGAATGCGAACACCAAACGCGCAACAAATAGAACAAATCACTGCTCAGCTCGAAAAGTATGGAAGGATCGAAGGCAAGAACGTGTTTTACTGGTTTCAAAACCACAAAGCTCGCGAAAGGCAGAAGCAGAAGCGCAATAGTCTTGGTCTCAGTCACTGTCCTCGGACTTACACGCACACCATTGCGACTATAAATTTGGACACCAAGGTATTTCTCTATTCCAAATCATATGAACTACGAGAAACAAAATAGATGAGTATAGTACTTCCCTTAATTCTGGAAGGTCTAAAAAAGAATCTCGACTCATGCTGTTCCTGCAAAAAAACCTGGCTCCGTCTTTGTATAGAGCTATCTCTATGTCTTGCTATCATAGTAGCATGGAGAATCTGTCTGGAAGTTCTCATTTTGCGAATCTAACAATTTTTTAAGACTCAAATGAATGATGATTTCTTTCAAAATGCACAAAGAACACTCACTCTCACTGGCTCTGGCCCCGAAAATTGTCGTACCCACTCTAGCTATACGAGCGTTCTGTGTACTTTTTTCTAGATAATTTTGTAACGACATTCTTATAGAAAATGAAATTGAAAATGAAGAATTCAAAATCATCACCGGATGACCTTTTTGGAGTCTCGTTATACTCTCACAAACAAAATACTTCAACAGATTTTAATTATACTCCAAGAATCTATAATATATCCACAATTTAAAATCAAAATTAAAAAACTAATTGGCTCCTAAACACTATGAAACACTCTCTCTGGCTCCGGCCTGAAATTTATAGGACCCACCTCTATCTGTACGAGTGTTTTGTGTACTTTTTTGTGGATTTTTTCATTATTCTTACATGGTAGTGGAATTTTTTTTCTAGGGACATGAAGAGGAAGAAGAAGACAGTCCAAAAAAGAGGAAGTGTATGACTTGGACGTTTGAAAGCTTGGAAGAGGACAAAAAACATTGTAAAGAGGAGGGAGACAAGACTCTAGAGCTTTTCCCATTACACCCGGAAGGCAGATGAAGGGGTTGGAAATTCTTTTCTCTCACTCTCTCTTTGGTTTTCTGTGCTTTCTTTTCTTTTCTTTTCTTTTCTTTTCTTTGTTTGGGGAAAGAGAAAAGAAAAGGAAAGTAAAATTTGTACTATCTTTGTGTACCCCCCTTGCCTGATCCCCTTTGTGTAATATTCTTGGCATGGAAAACCAAAGTGAATTGTTGTTCTCTTGGGAAATGGTGTTGGTTTGATCTTTATTCGTTTTTGTGGTGGGTACTGGTGGTGTGATCTTTGCCTACAGTTACTTGTTTGGACTTGAAACCAAGCTTTTTGGTTAAAAGTGATGAAAGCTAGCTACAAGGACACTGAAGTCCAAGCACCCACTTCTTCAAGCTTTTCTCATTCGATTCCCACATCCTTTCATGTTTGGGAAAACATTAGTGGTGCCCTCTCCTTCGGAAAATTATTAATTCCTCGTGAAACACCGTCACATGGTGTAATATCACCAAGCATATATTGAGTCTTGAGCGGCTTAAGTATTCAACAAGAAAACATCACAGTAATGACAATTAAAAATCTTATTCCAACAAAAATCACATTTATGTTAGGCGAGAGAGAGCTATAGATCTGGAGAACCAGCTCTGGGTTTTGTCTTTTTGATCCAATTGGCTTTGCCAACTGATTTTTAGAGTTCTCCACCAACGATGATGGCGGTGTCTGCAGCGGATCCTATGTTGGTCCTTCAGCCTGCGGCAGGAATCAAACGCTCTGTTTGTTAGCGGGATATGTATATAAGGGATGAAGGAGGATATAATAAGAGGGGGATATAGAGGAAGATATGATTTGAGGGGTATTATTTTAGAAGGGGAGATAAAAAATTACTTTGTTTGTTTTGTTGTTGTAGAAGGTGGATATGAGAGGTTGAATACTGTAAAATACCATTTTTGTCCCAAATAAAAAAGTTATAAAAGTAAGAAAAGTGGTGGGCCACCCACCTGTTGCATCTCTCCCTCTCTCTCTCTCTCTCTCTCTCTCTCTCTCTCTCTCTCTCTCTCTCTCTCTCTCTCCCCTGTTGTACACTGACGTGGTGGGCCAAGTAGATGGGCAAATAGGAATTGAAGCATGGATATGTTTTAAACAGGGGTGAGAGGTGCCTAAATATAATCCCCCTGCAAGGGGATATGTATATCCATGCCAAAATTTATCCGGGTTCCTAAATGCAAACAAACACCGAATATAGAACGCCCGGATTTGTATATCCGGCTTCTCCCTATATCCCCCTCTCATCTCCCTCTAACAAACAGGGCGAAAATGTGCAAATCTAGTCACACCACCATCCATCATGAGTGTGTCTGATGGACGTCTGTCCTCGATGATGTTTTTTGCGACTTTTTTGTTTTGCTATTTGTTTCTGTTTTTTGTATGCCAGCCCTTTTGAGTCCGTTGTAATCGTTTTGTTTAGTAATAGAATGATCTTTCTCGGTTCAAATAAATATTACATTTAAAGCTCAACCTAATAAACAAAAGATATCATCAAAAGGCATATACTAATTAAGATTTTTTCTTTTCAATTTTCACTATACAAGCTTCCAAAATTGCATTTTGCGCAGTCTCATATTCTGGAATCGTTGCATGATGGTCTCTAGGTCGATGCTGTCAAATACCTCCTTTTCAATATATGCCGCCAAACAATCATTCAACAATTGGTCTCCTACTCGATTGCATAATCTGCTATTCACATATTTCATCGCCGAAAAAGCTCTTTCTACAGGTACAATCGCAACGGGCAAAAGCAATGCCAACTTCACAAGTAAGTACACTAGTGGATATATGACATCTTTCTCTCAAACATGTTGTTTTAGCCTCTCCATCTTATTCCATGTTGAGAATCCATTCGCCACAAAGGCATCACTTCCAAAATGACAAATGGCATCTGACCTAAATAGGCAGCAATACAAACAAAATATTGCATCCTTTGCAATGCTATATTCCAAATAATTTTCAATTTTTCATATTTTTTAAATCAAGAAGGAATAAAGCGACGAGACCTCCACCAATGAATCTAGATGGAAAGTGTGGCTAACAGGTTGACAAGTAAGTACCTTTTTGCAAATGACATCTTCTTATTGCATTAGGATCATTAGGATGATAAGTTGCTTCTTGACAAGTACCTTTTTGCAAATAACAGCAAGGGAAGGTTACTCAAATCGATACGAATTTTCGTCGTACAGTTTTCTTCAATAGAACCAGCGGAAGATGAACTTTTAGGTGAAAGTTGGGGAGTTATCTGGTGTGGTGTCATCACTAAATTTATATGGGGTCATTTATCAATTTCTAAAAAAAAATTACTACTATAATAGGAAGAAAAAAAGGTTGCACTGTCGAGTTGTGTCCCTTCTGGAAAGTCACAACACATGCCTATATAATTAGTATTGCTTCAATAGCATACAATCACTTTTTCTACCTCTTTTTGAATATCGGTTTCATATATAGAATATATCTTTGGTCAACTTCAATCATAGACTGTTCACTCTACTTCGGTGGACGCAAACATTGAGAATGCTTGGCCATGGAGAGATAATAACAACTTTAGAATAGAGACATCGGGCCTCTCCAATCACAAGCCAGATTATTTCATATATACTCTTAAATTATATTTGTTCATAGATATATTTTTATGTGCTACTTTCCAACAACAATGTCAAAGACCAGCACATATAAGTTACGAGTTACAAAAAGTCTACGCACACAACCTATAAAATACAATTCCGGAAACAACTGTGTATAGAGCCATTCAATGCATGTGAATCCGTGTAGCATTGCTCTATAATTTAAAATTGAGCGTGTAGCATTGCTCTATAAGTTATAGCTTTGGAATTTTGGGGGAAAACCATGACATTTTTCTTTTGGGCTAACTAAGCTCTAGCCTGGAGTGTGTACCAAAAAAAAGAAACTAGCCTGGAGCGAAACCAGGCCAACTGGCAAAGTACTTCCATAATCGTTTGTGTTTTGTATGGGCTCGTTAAAGCCCAACTGAATAGATTTGATCCATATGGACTCGAATTGACGAAGGTGTAGTAGTGCTTTGATATCATCTATCGAGATTTTATCATTGTAATTTTATTTTCTTGAACGGCAAAATAATTTCATTAATTTTGAAATTGTTACCAGACAAATAGGAGTAAGAAAACAACATCAAACTGAAGAAGCAGTCATCTACCCAAACAGATACTCAGACCAACGATTGACAAAAAACCAATTGAGGAAATCCTATGAGTCAAAACCCAAAGGCCTCGTTTGATTCGTGGATTAACTGTCTGTGATAGGACTAACTGTACCACTTCTTGGCTTATCCCATGTTTGGTTCCCAAATGATGCTCAGGATTGTTAATCCCGGTATTATTTTTATCCCTATATGTGGGGTACTAAATATCCCTATATGTGGCTTATCCCATGTTTTTTTTTAAAAAAAATTCAAAATAAATATTTTTCAAAAACTGTTTTCCACAAAAAACAATTTAAAAAAAGATTTTTTTCATTTTTTTTAAAATAATATTTTTTTATAAAAAAAAAACTTTTTAAACTCTTTTTTTTTCAAAAAAAAATGTTTTTGATTAAAAAAATTTATCCCATAAATAATCCCATGCGAATCAAACATGGGATTGGGTAACTTAGGGATGAAATTAATGGTTCACTATTTATTCTCTTGAATTCTAAAGAAATAATAATAATTTTGATTAGTGATTTTTGCAATTTTTTCTTATCCTTGTGTACATAATTTTATGAGGTCACTTTTGATGATATGAAAGGACAATGATAAATTCACATAAATGACCATAAAAAATCAATGAAACTTATTTTTATTTTTTGAAATATCAATGAAAGTACTTTTATTATTAATTTTCTTTGCATCATGGCAAATTCTGTCCTTTTAATGAAAAATTCCATTCAGGATAGTGATTTTCATACTCATTTCTTATACTTGCAATCTTTTTGTTTCTATCAACGTTGATTTACAATGTAACTTTTTATTGATTTACTTTCTCATGCACGACAGGAGAATTAATGCAATAAATTTATCTTAATTAGAACAAAAATAAGAAGTGCATGTGAGGGAAGACCGTACATGAATTAATTTTCTTGTTTTACAACATTACAACGAATATTTTATCAACATGGTTGAGTTTCGCTTCTTGTGTAAATGGATTAAGGGTTGCTTTAGCCTCAAAAAACTTGCATTTGTTAGATTTGCGTTGATATTTTGTGGTTTATTGGTTCGTCTTGACGAGAGGAATATAAAAAAGCATAAAATTATGATAAAAATTTTCAAAAAAGTTCACTAAAGACAAAAATAAAATCCAAATTTTTGTGGTTTATTGGATAATTTTTGTCTTATTCACAAAAATTCATGTTTGGGTAATAATTATATACCTTTTAGATTCCTCTCGTCGAGACGAACCAATAAACCACTAAAAATCGGACAATACTAAAAAATGCAATTTTTTAATAAAGACAAAAAAAAATACCATTTTGGTTTATTTAGCCAAAGCAATCCTAAATATGCTTCCAAGGATTTTGAGACAAATCATTCTCCCGATATACATCAACAAATTGGACATTTCCAGGAAACAATTGGTATTTTGAGGACAATGGAGAGAGAATATGCATTTTTAGCGAAAAACTTGGCCTTAAGAGCATGTGCACAAAGGCTCTCTATCCACCCCATTTGGCTATTTTACCTCCTCAAATCACAAAATGTGGCATGCACCAGACTAGGTATAGCCAAAGACATTTTACCTTTGGCGGCTGAGGCTAGGTAGGTTTGGCTAGGCATTGTGCACAAGCCTTTGATTTTTTTATATATTTTTTTCTCTCTCCCCCCCTTAGACACACACACACACTCCTTCTATGGGGCCTACTACACATTACTTTTTAATATTTAATAGAGATAGAGAGGAAAGTAAAGAGCATCGGTGGAGTGTGAAAAAAATAATGAGTAGGTAAAATAGAAAATGTGCACTATTCATTAGCATTTTTTGCTAGTGATTGGTGCACTTGCCCTAAGACCAAAATGGTAATTAATGGTAAGGATGAGAATTTTCGACACGACATGAAGTTAGCGGGTTAGAGCATGTGCAGCAGCTAAGCCAAAATTTGAGCAAAAAATACTAGTGTACAGTGCACCTTTTCCTTTATACCTACCCATGTCTCTTTCACCACTCCAACAATCCTCTCTATTTTTCTCTCCATTTATACTTAAAATAATTAAATATTCCACATTTCAATATACACTATATATATATATGTATATATACACACACACAGAGACACGCGTAGGATTGGAGGCTGTGGGGTTTTGTACCTTTGTCTGACCACAAGAGGAGAGAGATAGTAATAAAAAAAGGGTTAGCTCTTGAACAGTCGATAGGTAGAGAAGTAGAGATGTCCTGTTCACAAATGGCTTGTGAACAGGGATACCTAATGCTTTTGCCGAGTCTGCTGCAGGCTGTTTTGTTGCTCATTTCGCTACTTTTACCTATTTTTTTGACTATGGAGAGGCTGGTGCACTTGCTCTTAGGCACGACTATTTCAGACACGAAACATAAATATATGACACGACACGATAACACGAAAAGCTAAACAAGTCTGATTAGGGTTTAGAAAATTCTAACACGAACATGAGACGGCACGACATGAAAAGATAAAAATAGGTCTGTAACACACAAATTCGTGTCCTGTAATAAAGACAAGAAAACGATGCACAAAATATATTTTTTTATTGATTTGAATTGAATGCGAGTACAATCTCTATTAAATTCTTTACAATAAAGAATAATTCCTCTGATTCGATCTCCGAAGTTGATGGTGCAACCTAACAGCTATAGAAGCTTGTCGTAGGATTGAACCGGTTGGTAGTTCCTTCAAATCTTCGAGTGAAGAAGCTTGATCGATGGCCTGAACAACTTTATCTCGAACAAACGATGAATTTGAGGCGCGATCTTCACTAGCTGACGTGTAGATCTCTAATTGAAGTTGCAACCCAACGGCTGTAGAAGCTTGTTGTGGGATTGAAACTGTTGATGATTTCTTCAACTTCTTGAGTCGAAAAGCTTGAAAGAGCGAAGCTTGATCGAGGGCTTGAACGGCTTTATCTCGAACAAACGATGAATTTGAGGCATGATCTTGGCTAGCTGATGCGTAGACCGTTGCTGTTGTAGATGAACCGGCACGTAGCTTTGAGCGCTTGTTGATTCTCCACAAGAGCTTGAGGGATTTGAGAAGAACTTGAGAAGCCTTGAGAAATGCTTGAGAGCGCTCTCCAATTTCCTTGCCTGAAGATGCTGTCTTGCTTCTTAATGAGAGCCTCTATTTATAGGCTCAAGTAGAGGGGTCTTTAATTTGGAAGGTCTCATTTGATTGATTTTATTTCCAAATAAGAGTAAATTGGCCTCTTAATATGGAAATAAATCAAGTCAAATATATACATATATATTGTCTTTGATTGATTCTTTCCATAGGAGTAAATTGACATCTTATTATGGAAATAAATTGTGTCAAGATATATATTTATATATATGTATATAAAAACACATATTTATAAATATTTTTCTGGCCCCAGGATAATTTGGTTGGGCCTGCGTTCATGGGTTGGCTCAACTTGATGGTTCGTCTGGCCAATTGAGTGGGCCCACCTTCTTTTGGTCTAGCCCACATCTTCTGAACCCACACTTTGCCGAGCCCAATAATTATTGGCAGGCTTTTGACCAATTTTGACTTTGATTAACTAAGATTATTTATTTCATCTCAATTAATCGGACATCGATTAAGCCATGACGAAATTTTAGTGTCTACAAGGTCGAGTTAGGGTTCATAGAATTTTGACCCGAACACGAGATGACACAACACGAACACGACACGACACGATGTCTACCCCTAATTTATGGACTTGGGGTCCTCGTAATGACCTAAGTCCCTACACCACGTACGTAGTGAACTCAATTGTGAGCATTCTGGAATATTCATTTTGGATCTAAACCATTCATTTTTTCAGGATTGATGAGCACATTATGGATGTAAGATATTATGGTCTACTCAACGTATCGACAAATTGAACGGTTTTGATCCCAAATACATATTATAGATAGCTCACAGTTGAGGTCACTACAGGATCCCAAATCCATACCGAAACTGGCAATTTACGACATATGCCAGGAGGGAGTTTCGAAAAAGGGCTAAACACAAATTTCAAGACAAGCTATTTTGCTCACATACATCAAATACAGT
>JADGMU010000318.1:0-86716 GCA_016920895.1 Vaccinium myrtillus | reverse complement strand
ACTTAAATGAACTTGGAATGCATGAAAAAGGAAATGAAATCCTACAGATATGTAAAGATTAAACAAAATCCTACATTAACTGTCTAAAACAATCCAAGTTATTGTAAAGATTAAAGCAGATTCCACTAAGTTGAAAATAAATGTTATAGTAGAATCAAAATAGGACACGACGAAGTAGTCGGTCTCTAGACTCTCCACCAAACAGTCACGACGAAGTGAAAAAACACTCAAAAAGATAACACTTGAATAATAGTAAGAGCAGTCACAGGAAGTCCACTCGCAAGCAGATGCATTGTTATTTCCCAGTAGTTTTTGTAATGTATACTAATCAAATTATTCCTGAAATTTTAAGGCAGTCCTGGGAGAGGTATACAACGCTAACACAAAAAATATATATATAAAAAAAGACAATTATTATAAGTCTCAAGAAAACTTGTACTTGCTGCATTATATCAACATGGGTCCAGAAAGACAATAACATAAGTCAAAATAAACAAATTCATATGCAGCAATCTCCGCGTTTGTATCAACATTTAAAAAGAGCGAAACCATCTAAAGTTGAAGCAATCGGATTCAATGAAAATTGTCCTGTTCTATTTTTTACTTATTATCAAAAAAAAAAAAAAAAAAAAGAGTTCAAGCCATGGAAATCAGAGTTCTTGAAATAGAATCAATCAAACCCAGAACATGGATTACTAATCAACAGAAAGATCTGATCTTTTGATTTGTCAAGGATCAAAGGATCATCAGACCATTGGTTAATCCCATGAACAAGTATAATCATAGAAACCAGAAAACCAAAAAATGGTTAAGCAGCAAACCCTCGTGGCCTGTGAAAGTTCGATTCGAACTGAGTGAGAGAGAGAGAGAGAGAGAGAGAGACCTCTGATTCGTGCTTCGATGGTCTTGTTCGACTCGACCTAGGGTTCTTCCCGATTTCTTCGATCTAGGGTTTGACAAAGTGAAAATCGAGAGAGAGAGAGAGAGAGAGAGAGAGAGAGAGAGAGAGAGAGACGTCACCTAGGGTTCTTCGAAGATCGATCGTCTTCTTCGCCAAAATCGCGTCTGTGCTCTCTCCCTCTCTCTAATAATCCCAGGTTTCACGTTCAAATGAGAAAAGGTAAAGCGGGAAGGGGTTTAGAGAGTAACCCGGGCCGGTTCACACATTATTACCCGGTTCACTATGCCTCCTGACCCGCGCGTTTGGCTTTCATTTCCTGGCCGTTGGATGAGATCCAACGGCTTACGTTAGAAGTCCGCAAATGGCTTCATTGAGGGTAAGGGTCATCATCGGGCCGGGCCGGGCCGGCCCAGCCCGCGAACTTCCAGCCCAAGCCTGCCCGCGGGCCGGGCTATGCGGGCTTTTTCTTTTTAGCGGGCCGGGCGGGCCGGGCTATCTCTCAAAAGTTGAAGCCCAGGCCCGCCCACGGGCTTATCCTAGTCGGGCGGGCCAGTCTTCGGGCGGGCCGGTCTTCGGGCGGGCCGAGATTTGGGCGGGCCAAATGCTCTTCTTTTTTTTTTTTGTTACAGTTGAACCTTTTGGAGCCATTTTTTTTATAATTACAACTGAACCTTGTCTAGCCTACCATATGCTGTAACAATAATACACCATGAGCAGTTGTTAGTTACCGATCTAACAAATGAATTGTCAATCAATGCATATGTTCAGACCTTCTCAAAATTTTAATGAAAAATGTTTAGTTTTTTATTAGAACTTTACTGTGAGATATATACACATAGTTACACACATATGTCCAACTGTGTATTATTTTTTTTATTTTGGTACATTTGTATTATATCTTTTTGTTGGTACATTATATATTATATCTTATGTACATTAACCGTGCAATAATGCATTACAAGTGTACCGGGCTACGGGCGGGCTAGTATCTCGGGCCGGCGGGCCGGGCTATTGGGCGGGCGGGTTGTAGCTAAATTTTTTAGGCCCAAGCCCGGCCCATGGAAAAGTCGGGCTGGGCTAGCCCGCCCATTTGGCGGGCTCGGGCTCGGGTAAAGCCCGACGGGCCTTGCGGGCTTCGGGCGGGCCCCGGATCGTCAAAATTTGGTCGGGAAGCATGAGGTCCTCATTTTAAATAAAATGAGGGATCCCTCATTAGAAGTTGATCCTATATATATATATATATAAAGAACATATCCTATGAGGGCTCCCTCACAAAAAAAGTGTGGGAAAACAGTTGTGGGCCGCTGGATCCTATGTCCTTCAAGCGATCCAATGGCTAACAACTGTTTTCCCGCACTTTTTTTTGTGAGGGAGCCCTCATAGGAAACTTCTTGTATATATATATATATAGAGGCCCGATCAAGTCCGGGAGTCCCGAATCCGGGACTCCATCTTCCCGATATTTTTTTGACGATCCGAACCGTCCAATGTGTTCAAAAGGTGTTTTCCAAGGTCCACGCGGGAAATCTTCAAAAAAAAATACCGGGAAGGGCTTGATCCAAGCATTTTTCCGCAAAACTGTAAATGTACATTTTTTGCGAAAAAATGCTTGGATCAAGCCCTTCCGGGTATTTTTTTTTGAAGATTTCCCGCGTGGACCTTGGAAAACACCTTTTGAACACATTGGACGGCTCGGATTTTCCAAAAACATTTTCTAAATGCTTCAAAACGCTTCAATCCGGGATTTCCGGGATCCTTGACAGGATAATTCGTGTATATATATATATATATATATATACCATCCGCTTCACCTGCGGGCTCCCTGAAATTGGGTTAAGTCCGGACCTCTATGCACAGCCGTTGGATATAATCCAACGGCCCAGGCTGCCTCATTCATTAATCGTGACCCCTTTCAATTAAAATGGACCCTTTAAGGGTCAAGGGGTCGTATACAAAACCCCCCAGTTTTTCTGGCCCTCTCATTTTCACGTTCATCTGGAGAGAAGAGAGAGAAAGCGACCAGAGAGAAGAGAGACGACGACAATCGAACGAAGAAACGAAGAAGAAGAAGAAGAAGATATAGAAACCGATCAACCACACCACGACCCGCGACCCACGTTGTTCGATCTAGGGCTACGACCACCAGAAGAAGAAGGTATTTCTCCTTGTCAATTTCTTCTCTCTCGTTGAAAAAGCTGCTATCTGTCGTTCCAATCTCTCTCATTCATCAATGTAGGGTGTAGAGATGGTTCGAATCAAGCGAATTTGTGAAATTTATGAAGTTAGGGTTTCAAAGTTAGAGTTTCAAAATTCTGAAATTTTTAAAGTTAGGGTTTCAAATTTCTGAAAATTTTAAAGTTAGGGTTTCAAAATTCTGAAATTTTTAAAGTTAGGGTTTCAAATTTCTGAAATTTGTGAAGTTAGGGTTTCAATAATTGTTTCTACAACTTGTATTTCGAATAATTGCACTACTAGCATTAGTTGTAAAAATTGTTTCTACAACTTGTAGTTAAAAAAATTTCCGTTACGTATTATGAGGGTTAACAAAACTTCATAGCTTGTGACTTCATTTTGGCTTCTAGCTTCAGACATGATGAGATGCTTCTAACTTCATAGCTTGTGATAAGAACAATTTTCTTGTTCAAGTCTTTTAACTTGTAGCTTCAGAAATGATTAGATGCTTCTGACTTCATTTTAGGTAATTACCTTGTTTCATGGGAGCAAAAATTTAATACTCAGTTACTGGTATATTATCTGTCTTGTTGAGCTATCTGTATGCTAAATGGTAATCATAGGTCAGTATTCCTTACAAGGTTTGTGTTTTCAACTATACATTTAGTTTGACAACTAAATTTCAGCCTCTGAATTTCATTGGAAATCCAAAAGCACAGTCAATTAGCCTCATTTAATTTGTCCCCAGTAGATGGAATTGGATTGTTCGTTCGATTGTCGTCGTCTCTCTTCTCTCTGTGATTCTGTTGTTACATTTGAGCTGAATCTCAATCTGAATTTCTACATGGATAGAAATTACTCGTTCTTGCTTAGTGTGCAGAAGTTCATAATCATACTCACTGGTCATGTGGGAAAATTCATTCATAATATGAAACTTCATTCATAGAAACTGATTTTATGAAACTTCATTCATAGAAACAATTTTTGAATCTAGATTTGTACTCATACATCTTTATTTGTAGCACTGCTCCTTGTATTAAGAGTTTGCTTGTATTACTTGTGTTTGTGTGTGTGTGTTATACATTATTCCCTTGCAATCTCTCCCCAATAGATGGAATTGGAAGGAAGTTATTGTGGAGATGACATAGATTTTGGGGTCATGTGCTTTTGTGGAGAAAGAGCACCTCTGTGTAAGTCAAAATCCAACGCGAACCCAGGCCGGAGATTCTTTGGGTGTTCCAACTACATGGTAATCTTTGACATGAACCCAATGTATCTCTTATTTAGTTTTTTGTCCTTGTTTTTGGTTTTGTAATGAACCACACATTTCTTTTATGTTTTTTGTTTTTTCTGATTGCTTTTTATTTTTTCTTTTTACTTTTTTCTTTTTTCTTTTGAAGAATGAAGAACGTTGCAGGTTTTTTTGCTGGTATGACCCCTCGCCGATGCCGGAAAAAAAAGGGGTCTTGAGGCCAATGAAGATTTGGAATGTGAGAGAGGTGGGGAAGGCCAGTGAACAAGCGGAGAGTAGTTCGACCCCTTTGAAGAAAAATGATGAAATTCAGAACGAAACAAATGCAATGAAGATGAAGATTGATGCAATGCAAACAGAAATTGAAAAATTGAAAGTGGCCAATAGGGGAACATCAAAGTGGAAACTATGGATTTGTGGTTTTCTGAGTTTGTGTATGTATTATTTGTACAATTGGAAGAACAGTGGCAATCACTTAGCACTACCTTCGTAGTATAATGCCTTAGTTTTATTGATTTTCTAGATTTAGGGTTGATATTGGAAATGGGGATTTGTGGGTGTTTGTTGAAATTGCTATGAGATTTTGATTGAGATATGGTTGAATGGAATTGGGTTTTCCCTGACTTATCAATTTCCAGATTAACAAAATGTATTGAAATCTCATGCCTTATTAGTTTTAATCATTAAATTTCCCTATTAATGGCTTTGCTAATTTGTGTTGGTGCATTTATAATTCTCATTCTCTGTATCTTAGCTTTATGGGTGTCATTTTGGAGAAATTCTCGAAGGACATTAGACAAGCATTCCATTTCCCTAATTCCCAATGTCTCGAAAGATATCAAGGTCAATAGAGTTGGCCATCAAAACTCCCATGATGATCCAGACACAGCAAACAGAATGTAAAGTAGCTACAGCAAACAGAATTTCCAGTAGCTACAGCAAACAGAATTTCGGGACTACATATACAAGTAACCCAGAATTTTGTAAAATGCAGGAGGCACAATTTAAAAATAGCAAGGGTAAATTTCCAGTAGCTACAGCTGCAACATAAGCTGCATACAGAAACTGCATTATGGCCGGGCAGAGTACATAATTCAAACATTCTACACCTGCAGCAAACACAGTACATAGCTAATTGCTCAAACCACCTTCCCTACGCAATTTACCAAATGGAGTTATATTTAAATCCAGTCACAAAACACTTGTATTGCAGCAGGAGGTGGAAATCCAGAGTACATAATTCCAGTAAAAACACAGTAACAACAGCAACAGGGGCAATTCCAGACTACATAATTCGAGTCACAAACATAGTACCAACATCAACAGGTGGTGGTTCAAGTATGGGAACCTCAAAAGACTAGCCAATATACATAATTCCAGACTACATATTCATATAGCACCTACAAAAACTACCCATCCTACAGCGGACCAATACATAAGAAAATGTTCAAGGGCCCAATACATAAATGGAGTTAAACTATGAAATTAGAGTTCCACATGCTTCTGGATACCCTTCACAAATTGACTTCATGTCCAGTAGTACTACCTGTGAAAAATGTGTAGAACAATAAATTAAGAGTTCCCACAAGTAAACTAATGTGAACAAATAATTTCTAAGTTCCACTTACATCTTTCAATTCCCACTACCAGATTCAATTTCCTCGTCCTCGTCCTCGTCATCGTCCTCGTCCATGTTATCAAAATTGAGTGTATCATCTTGCGCCAACCTGTGAAAATTGCAACTAATGACTTACATTTTGAACAAGTACATATTAACATTTAAACAATTGAACATATGTCGATGCAACTACCTGGCTAGAAGTACTGGACAATTTCTCTTGTCATGCGCCTGACCCACTTTCCCACAACCATTGCAACGCCTACCCTTCTTTAGCATTGCCTTCTCTTTCCCTCCTTTCAGTCGTTTGCCACAACCCTTTGTCCTGACTGGGAGGGGTTCTTTAAGAGTAACTTCGCTTATACGAGTAGTAGGTGTTCGGGTACTCAATTGGACACTACTCACTTCACCATCAACTTGCGAACTCTTCATCAAACCAAGCTTCTTCCAAGCTAATTCCAAACATTCTTTCACAACATCGGTTCCACCGTCAATTACTAAGGATTCATCAATTACATTAGAAAAATGCTGGAAGAGGGAATTTCGCTTCTCTAACATAGCCGGGTCAAATGTTACATTAGTAAAATAGTAACCTTCTTTTTGGAGAAATAATTGGTCAGTTGGTGGGAGAGTGGGCAATTTATCATTGATGAATGAAAAGAACAAATTGAGAGCTACAAAGAAAAATATGGGACTATAATTATCAGTCAATAGTTGTGGCTACAAACAGAAGGGACGAGACTGGTGACTTTGGAATTAAAACTTCAATAGCTGAGTATGTACTTGTTATAGCCATAAGCAGAAGTACTATGTTGTTCTGTCCTCTCAAAGAGAAGTAATGTACTCATCAAAACTATGAAGAACATATAAAAAAATGTACTCAATAATTAACATCAGTTCTTCAGTTCTTCAGCAAAACCGAAACCCTAGTTCTTCAGTTCTTCACGAAAACCGAAACCCTAGCTTCACAAATTTCAGAAATTTGAAACCCTAACTTTAAAAATTTCAGAATTTTGAAACCCTAACTTTAAAATTTTCAGAAATTTGAAACCCTAACTTTAAAAATTTCAGAATTTTGAAACTCTAACTTTGAAACCCTAACTTCATAAATTTCACAAATTCGCTTGATTCGAACCATCTCTACACCCTACATTGATGAATGAGAGAGATTGGAACGACAGATAGCAGCTTTTTCAACGAGAGAGAAGAAATTGACAAGGAGAAATACCTTCTTCTTCTGGTGGTCGTAGCCCTAGATCGAACAACGTGGGTCGCGGGTCGTGGTGTGGTTGATCGGTTTCTATATCTTCTTCTTCTTCTTCTTCGTTTCTTCGTTCGATTGTCGTCGTCTCTCTTCTCTCTGGTCGCTTTCTCTCTCTTCTCTCCAGATGAACGTGAAAATGAGAGGGCCAGAAAAACTGGGGGGTTTTGTATACGACCCCTTGACCCTTAAAGGGTCCATTTTAATTGAAAGGGGTCACGATTAATGAATGAGGCAGCCTGGGCCGTTGGATTATATCCAACGGCTGTGCATAGAGGTCCGGACTTAACCCAATTTCAGGGAGCCCGCAGGTGAAGCGGATGGTATATATATATATATATATATATATTTTTTTTTTTTTTTTTTTTTCTTCCGATAAGCTAGTGTCTACTAGTAACGCAGCAAAGTCTTGCCTCTTTTTATTTTTATTTTTTATGCAATACTAGATTTCTTGTTTCTTAACTTGGTCATTTTTTTTTTTTTGGGTCTAAAAAGTACCCGTACTTAATAAAAACCTAAACATGAAAGAGTACATCTCTAGGGTATTGTTCCCCAATAACATCAACGCATTTGTTGGCCTCCCAGTAGATGTGCTTGAAGGTGATGCTTTCAAATTGCTGCATTAGAAACCTGCAATCATAAATGATGTTGCTAAGAGGATGATTATCGATATTAGACAAAGTTAGGAGGTGTACAGCTGCCATGATGAAAGTTAAACTTGATTTTGCAAGATTGAGTCAAGATAAGTTTCAAAGGGCAAGTGGAAGAGGTTTTGTCAAAGATCATATTTGGATAATTGGAAGAAGAAAAACGTGGAACTCTATTCCTTGTAGACAGAGAATTCGCAACTTACATATTTGATTTTGTGATCTGTTCAATAAATGAGAGCTTATCTCGTGAGTGAGAGAGAAATAGAGAAAGAGTGACAACATATGTAATTGTTTTGTGTGCAATTACAATAAAGTTGTGTGCAAATCTGCGCCTCCTCTCTCTCTTGCACCAACATGCCATGGCATCCATTTTCACTTCCAGCTTTCCAATGTTCTCCATGCGTGCAAAGTTTGATCAGGACTCCCGTTAGAGGCTTGCCTCGTGATAGGATCAACCTATCCGTATTCAGCTTATAAGCATGTAAGGGCTCGTTTGGATGAAGTATTACGGAGAGGGATGAGGCAATCTGGGGGGATAAGGGGATGATGTGATGTTTTGCCCATGGTTTGGCAACAAAAAATACACCCGCACTAAATAAAAGCAAGGGGAGGGTTGCTTATATTTAGTCAGGGGAGATATACCACCCCATTTTATCTCCCTACCCCCCATGCAATTCCTTCGGATCAAAAAATAAAGTACTTCCGCGCATAAATATTTATTTTTTTTGTACCAAATTTTAATACTAATAGAGATCTTTAAGTTGATAAAAAGAAAGGTTTAAAAAAATTTACATTGGTCGCTTATTGGCTTGTTGAGTTGATTTTCAATTTCCTTTGGATAAAAAAATAAAGTACTTCTGCTTATAAATTTTTATTTATTTTTTCACCAAATTAAATTACTACTAGAGATCTTTAATTTGATACAAAAAATAAAATAAAAGTATAAAAAAATTACTTAATATGATTTATAACGTTGGCTTACAAAACATAAATGAAAAGCATAAAAAATTACTCACTCACTGACTTTAACGTTGGGTTTATACAAATATGATTTATAAAAAATTACTTAATATGATTTATTAAAAAACTGCAAGATAATTTTTTAGTTTTAATTCTAAAGATTGATGAAGAGATGATTCTTAATTTATACCATAAAAGAATATTGAAATGAATTACTTAATATAATTTATAACATAATAATTAATTTTGGTATTTATATAATAATATAAATACGTAAGCTAATACATGCATTACCAAGGACAATAAAGTCTTTTGACATGATTTTACATCATACACCCTCCTTATGCCTCTTTTTTTTTTTTTTATCTCTCATCCAAACCATGGACTATTTAATCTTCCATTCTTAATTGTCACATCAATGTGGGTCCACCCTTCTTATTTAATCCCTCCGACTATTTATCTCCCTTTACTATTTAATCCCTCCAAAACCAATACGATATCCAAACGGGCCGTAAGGGTGGCGGTAACCACCCCACAAGAATACTGGTATCAGCAAGGATGGCCCAACTCCGAGGCTCAAGAGGCTTGGGCCTTGGACATTCAAAAAATCTAAAAAAATAGGGCGCACTCATAATTATTACTATTAGGCTTGAGTAGGGGTTTTTATATCCCATTAGGAAAAATAAAAAGGGCCCAATCTGATGTTAAAAAAAGGGCTAAACCAAAAAAAAAAATCCATTAGGCCTAAAAGCCCAAAATAAAATACAGAACAAATTAACTTTTACATACAACTGATCCATTAGGCCTAAACGCCAATATAAAATCCACAATAAAATAAAATAAAAAAACAACTAAAATATAAAGGCCCAATTTAGGTGTAGGATTCATTACAATTTACCCTAGTCGGCCAGTCCCTATACTTCCACTTCTACGCTTCGCTCGTCCCTATACTTCCACTTCTACGCTTCGCTCGTCTCATCTGTGAGCAGATGCAGTGAGCACATGGCACTAGGCAACCCTCTCTGTCGCGTCTTTGTCGCCATTGTCGTCCATCAATGATCTCTGGCAATGAGCTCCGTGACTCCGTCTCTGTCCAGTAGTAACCATTTTTTTGTATTGTGATTATTGCTGTAAAAATTGTTTAAGTGTTTACTCTCAAGGACAATTTTTTGATAAGGCCTTGGGCACTAAAAATCCTTGGGCTGACCATACTGGTATGCCTCTTGCTGGATACTATTTTCATAAAAAAGAACCATTGCACTGATTTTGCCACTATTTTGTTTCGCCACTAGAACCTGGGTGATTCTCAGAGTTGGAGTTGGAATAAAAAAGAAGATTGTTTCTAACTTTCTATTGCACCTGATACGCCAACAAGCGAAAGGAAAAATAACATTCCAATGAACTCCCGATGAGTGAGATGGATCCACTCATGACAACCTGCATCTTCGACACAATATTTCTTCCAATCACAGAGGACATGACAAGTATGGCCTCCTGGATTTGGTCACACCAAGCACAGTGATTGGAAGAAATAATGTGTCGAAGATGCAGGTTGTCATGAGTGGATAGACAACGTTGGATCAAGAGCCAAAATAAATGTCATAATCTCAAAATCCACGATCAATCTAGAAGTGGTTGAAGGAAGGGCAAAGGAAATGCAGTTAAGGTTCCAAAAATGTTGGTCCCAACAATCTCGTGCAATGGTTTCTTCCTCTTTCCAATTGAGAGGACCATGAATGCGGGAACGAAGAGGGCCTTCACCAGTCCAATTATCAAACCAAAAGTACGTGGATGATCCATTTCCAATAAGGGTACGAGAGCCGCTCCTAGATAAGTTGTGTCCCTTGAGGATGCCTCTCTAGGAGGTGGAGGCATTGGATCATAGATGACTTTTGAGATCTAAAGGAGCGTTGCATTCCATTTTGATTCATGGTTGAGGTAACGCATAACACATAATTTTATACTCCTATTTCACTTTGTAGTTGCTTTTGGTTTGTTAAGAGCACTTAAATATAGTGTTTTATATTGGGTACTATTTAGACATTTCAATGTTTTTTATTCTTGAACCTCAAATTTTCAAAATCTTGATGTTTACTAATGTTGCAACTCCTCACATATAAAATCCTGATTCCGTCGTCCTTGCGCTCCACCACTCCCAATCT
This sequence comes from Vaccinium myrtillus, assembly GCA_016920895.1. Classification (NCBI taxonomy): domain Eukaryota; kingdom Viridiplantae; phylum Streptophyta; class Magnoliopsida; order Ericales; family Ericaceae; genus Vaccinium; species Vaccinium myrtillus. Next base: position 75,740 of record JADGMU010000318.1, on the reverse strand, counting down.
CACATAAAACTACGCCGCCAAGAACAACCATTCCCAATCTACGCCTTATCCACTCAACATCGTGTTGCTTCGTCCTCGAACTCCTAACATTCCTACGAGTTTCTCTCCTCCATTCGTGGTACCTCAGCTTCAAATAGTTTGTTGGTCACAAAACTGTATATGTACAAACATTTTAAAGTTTATAATTCACTTAAAAGTTAGGAGTTCTACATTGCAAATTGCACTACCAAATAACCGGAGTATATGAGTAATGATTCACTTTATATTTCCTCGGGAAAGTGGATGACCAATTCTCTAGATCACACCATCCAAAGCATTTAAACCTCTTACCTTTGCAGCACTCGTGAGTAAAGATGATTAACGAAAACACGGATCAAAAGTGAAAGGGGGAACGAGAGACCCTACAGACTCGTAATTTAAGGCCACTGGGGGTGGGGGGGACCGTTAACCAACACAATTCGATTCTAACGAAGCCCAAACTGGTACACGTTTTTATAGTATTGAATTGGAACAGGTTTTTGTGTAAGGTCATCTCTAGTGGTGTAGTTAAATGCACAAATTAGCCAGTAGCTAGGACAGTTAGTTAACAATTTCTATTTTTGTGTGCATAGTAGTATAGTTAAGGGGTAGTTAAAGTGTGTAAGGGGAGGAAAAAGGTTAACTCAGAAGTTAACTTTGATCACTACCGGAGCAACAAGGAAGAGAGAGAAGAGAAGAGAAGAGAGAGAGAGAGAGAGAGAGAAGAGGAGAAAAAGGTGGGGTTGGGACCTCTGACGCATCTGACACTTCTGGGGAAAAGGGAAAAGTTGGAGAGAGAAAATGGAGTGGGAAGAGATGAGGAGAGAGAAAGGGACCCACTTTTTACATTTTAACAACTCTTTAACAACACCACTATAACACACATTAACTTAACAACACAATTTGTCATAACAACACATAAATGAGACCCACTTTTTACACTTTTGTGTCATATAACAACACAAATTTAACTCCACCACTACGGATGGCCTAATTGGACTACAGATAAATATCTGCAATTGGACTGCAGATAAATATCTGCAATCGAATTTCCATCGTCTATTTCGGTGGACGACTGAAATAACACAAAAAACAGTAAACCACAATGTGTACTGTAATTATACATCATCAAATATACATCATCAAATCTCGACCATCAAAAAGCATTTTTTGACGTTCCGGATTGGGAAGCATTTCAAATTCGGAACGTCGAAAAATGCTAAAAATTGTTTTAGACAGTTGGGATTTGATAGTGTACATTTGGGGTACACGCAAGTGGTGTACCCATAGAATAATTGGAAATAATACAAACTGCAATCAAACTTCGGACAATGGAGGTTTAACGACCCGCACCAACTCACCTGTTAACTTTTAGCTTAATCACATGGCTTAAAAAGTTAATCTCAAGTTAGTAGTAGCACCGGGCCAAATCTTATATACTACTAACTCATACTTCCGTGCTCGGCGATGGACGGCTCGGATCACATCTTGTCCAAACAAATTCGAACCGTCCATTGCGGAAGGGATGTCACATGAAGCCCTGCTTTCATTTTCACATAACAAAATTCATCTTATCCATATTTCTATTAATATGATATCAAGCCTCATATTGTACACAAATATGTGCTTTGCTTCTAGTTTTCCAATATAACTTATTCATTGTTGATTGAAATTGAGCCAAGAAATTTGAGAATTATAAGGATAAGAAGAAACATGGCAAAGGTGGCTCCTTTGATTGTTGGACTAGAAGGGTGGATTAGGATTAGGAAAACATAAGAACCCACATGTTTTTAGATTATTTGTAGTCTCGTAGTAGTATTTGTCGGATCCGGAGATCCTGTAGTGTGGTGCCGCACTATAACTCTGTAATGCGGCACACGAGCCGTTGATCTTGGCAATGAACGGTTCGGATTTCATCTCGGCAATGAACGGCTCGGATCATGCAAATGCCAAGATGAAATCCGAGCCGTTAATTGCGCAATCAACGGCTCGGATGCCGCACTACAACCCTGTAGTGCGGCACTGCCTCTCCCATATTGGTCTGCATCGGCAATTAATCATTGGAGTGGACATGGTTAGACTTTTTTTTTGCCCTCAAATTAGTATCCATACGAAATTAGCTAATACATGAAGTACATGATATTAGTTTGGAAAACCCTAAGTACTCCCACGTGAATCTAAACCAATGATTTCACTTTCTGGATTATTTTTTTGAGTAAAAATTCAGAGAATCGGGCACTTGCGACACTGTTGTTGTATTAGCTTAGTCGCCCACTCGCCTTCTATCACCCTTACACCCTACATGTCTCATGTATTTTTATTTTCAATCTTATATTTTTCACTATTTTAAAAATATCTTATAATCAAACATTTCCAAGATAAACTAGGGTTAACCAAATTTTGTAGTATTCAAGTTTGCCTCGTTTACTAACCAAATTTATTGGAGTACAAAACAGACTCTATAATTTAGAATATAGAGCTCAACTTCCTTAAACGAGTCAAGCCAAAACTCCGCGAAAAGTTCGATTCCTTTGTCTCAACAGATACCAATCCTGGATTCCCAGCGACTATAGAGAGGGACCCAGAAATTTGCAGCTCTTTCTTATTTCCAGTTCCTAGCTTCACGTGATTTCTGACCGTGCCTCTGCATTCCCCCCGACAGGCGACAGCTGCCTCTGCAGTCCATCGTATTCCCTTTTGTGAGTTTTGTCACGTACTCCCAATTGTACCCTTCAATCCAAAACCCAAACCCTACCATGAAAATTGACGGATCAAGTATAGGCCCCTTTGCCTTAACAAACACAATACAGAAACCCAACAGGACGCACGAGAAAGAAAAACATGAAACAGGGTTTTTTTTTCTTTCAATGGAGGGTTTCTGTGCCCGTTTGTGGACACTTCGGACTAATCTCTACAATTGTCGCAGTTGTTTAATCCCTTCTTCAACTGCTTTTCACAAGTTTATGCGTGGGGTGAGGTGTCCTAAGAAATAGTAAAAACCAAATACCTCAACTATTACACGCACCTCAAACTAATCTCAGTTTCTCCCATAATCGTTTCACATGTTTGTGTTGAGAGAGTGGCCCCAGGAAACCGGAAAGCAAATATACGAAAAACCACTAGAGATTAGGATTCGATTATTGAGATCAAGTAGCCAGAGAGTAATTTCTGGTGAAACCCTTAGTTCCGACGTGAATAGTGACCCAACGTGGATAGTGAAGACTCCAGAACTTTGAGAGCATGGGATTATTCATAAACATTAAATATTTTTACCAACTATAAATCAAAGAAAAGCATCATATTGCAAGTAAAAATATTGTTCTAATCAAAATCACTTTTAATACCCAACAAGTTTTTCAATAAACAAAAGTTATCAAAAGGCCTATACCTAATTCTTTTTCTTTTCAGTTTTCACCACAAAAAAAAAAAAACTATACAAGCTTCTACATTTGCATTCAATGAGGTTACATATTCGATGCAGCTGCAATTCCAACTTTTCAAGCAAGTATATTAGCATGGATAGTGGTATATGACATCTTTCTTTGTCTCCACAATCTCTATAGAAAGGGCACCAATTCCGATTAGTTCCATAAAATCATCAACAATATAGTTTAAGTTGTTCATTAACATGATAAGTTGTAGTCGAGAAAAATCAGACAAATAAAATCTAGATAGAAGGACAAATCTCTCTATATCAAAAAAACAAAAAGAGTGAAGGTGGGGAGTTGTCCGACCCCACGGCTACAATGTTGTTATCGCTACTGGACGTGGATAATGTGCCTTTGACTAGCCCGGAAAGAAATTTGTGGTGCACGTGAACGGGGCCGGACACACTGAAAAAATAAAAAAATAAAAAAACAAATACTCACCCAGTAGACCTTTGTAACATTTGAGAACTCCTCCTATTCTTTACTTCTTTCTACCAGTTCCGCCACCATGACCATAACCTTCCTCCAGAAAGCTCTTCTTTTCCTCACTCTTCACAACACCGCCGTTACTAATTCCACTCCCTCAAACTTGCTCCTTCCACACGACGCCTCAGCTCTACTGGCATTCAAATCCAAAGCCGATTCAACCGACAAACTCCCCTTCTCCGCCAACACCTCCTTCACCTTCTGCCAATGGCGAGGAATCCAGTGCGTCAAAGGCAAAGCCGTCCGAGTCGTCCTCGAATCACTGAGTCTAACCGGCGTTTTCGCCCCCAACACCCTGACTCGTCTCGACCAGCTCCGAGTCCTGAGTCTCCGCCACAACTCGCTCGCCGGACCAGTACCGGATCTCTCCCCTCTAGTGAACTTGAAATCGCTTTTTCTGGACCACAACTCGTTTACCGGAATCATCCCTCTTTCTATCTCGACCCTTCACCGTCTTCTCACCCTAGACTTATCGTACAACAACCTCACCGGTCCGATACCGAAATCTCTGACGAATCTCGACCGGTTGTACTATTTACGGCTCGATTCGAACCGGCTCAATGGTTCGGTTCCTGCCCTGAATCAATCCTCTCTCAAAATCTTCAATGTGTCTAAGAATAACTTGAGCGGCGCCGTGCCGGTGACACCGACTTTGCTCCGGTTCACGACGTCTTCGTTTTCGTGGAACCCTGGACTTTGTGGGAAGGTTGTAGACAGGGATTGCAGTTTAAGTGTGCCCTTTTTCGTTACGCCGGTGACGGAGGCGCCGCCGCCGCCTGCGGCGGGGCTTGGGCAGAACGAGCAGTTGCAAGGGGTTGAGTTGACTCGGCCGAGTCAGAAGAAGCACTGGAGAAGCAAAGTCGTAATTATTGGGTTTTCGTGTGGGGTTTTTACCCTCGTTGCTGCGATTCTCTGCTTTGCAATGGGAGTGAAGAAACAGAGACGCAGGGGGAAGAAGGGCGAAAATGTCTTCTCGCCGATTACGGGTTCCGATCCAGCCGCCATCGCGGCCGTGATGAGGATGGAGGAAGAAAACGAGCTGGAGGAAAAGGTAATTTTCAGTAGCGGAGGGAGCATCGGAACAAGTGTGCACTTGCCCCTACTGCAATGGTTTTTTATTTTTTATTTTTTTATTCTTTTTATAAATACTTTAATCTTGAGTTCATTTGCACCTTTATTTCGTTTCAGATTTTTTTAAAACATAGAAACAGTTTTTTTCGAGAGCAATTTTACGCATATAATTTTAAAATAAAATTCCGGACACAATTGTATTCGGAATCATCTAACCTAGTAATGAACATAGGTACACATGCATCAAACAATTTGAGACACTAGAATAGTTGTGTTTTAAAGATGTATGTGCGATGCCAAAAAAAGGGGCCTTATTTGCTAATAAAAATGTTAAGCACACATCCAAGTGGTGGGGCTGCCGAGTCGTTTGTTGCGTGATTAATGACTCGGATGCGGCACTACAACCTTTGTAATGCGACTTTGCACTATAAGATCCCCAATTTCTAATAAGGTTTAGCAAAGATGATTCCTTTTTTAAAAAACTACAGTAAATAAATAAACAAGACAAACTAATACTATAAGGTTTAGCAAAGATAATTCATTTTAAAAAAACTAAAAATAAATAAACAAGACAAGCTAAACTTTGACATCGAATTTTCTGCAATTCAAAATATAAGAATTATTGAGGCCTTCCCAATTCCCATTTGCGAAAATGAGAATTTCATAAAATTAAGTGGGTTGATTTTAGCAAGTAAAGAAACCCTTTGCTAAAATCTGACAGTGTAGAAAAATACTAATATTTATTTGAATATTTTTTCGTTAAATTGTGTTTAATTGTTGGCTTGATGGTGGCAACCCCACTAATATAGGTAAAGAGGGTGCAAGAAGGAATGCAAGCAGCGAAGAGCGGGAGTCTGGTATTCTGTGCGGGTGAGGCGCAGGTTTACACGCTGGAACAGCTGATGAAGGCTTCGGCGGAGTTGCTGGGGAAAGGGACAATGGGGACCACTTACAAGGCGGTGCTCGACAACCGTCTGATCGTCAGCGTGAAGCGTCTCGATGCCGTTAAATTGGCGGGTGTAACTAAGGAGGTGTTCGAGCGGCACATGCAATCGGTTGGCGGATTACGTCACCCGAATCTGGTCCCACTCAGGGCTTACTTTCAGGCTAAAGAGGAAAGGCTCCTTGTATACGATTATCAGCCCAACGGCAGCCTCTTCTCTCTCGTTCACGGTGAGTCCACTGAGTCGTCTTTTGTTGTAACTCGTTAATCTGTGGGTCAACTCGGCCTCACCCCTGGCCTTATTTATGATTTGACTAATGTTGACCATAAATCTAATGAAGGCCAATTAGAAGTGGCCACGTAAGGGGATAGAATATTTCGTCAATGGTCACTTCCTTATGTCACGGAAATTTATTAGATTTGGTAGTTGCTAACTTTTCTACCAATACCGAGATTGTCGGACGTGATCACCACCGCAATTAGAATTGACATTCTGATCAGCCCGAGGATTAGTCTGGTTGGTCGGTGGATTTCTTTCCTCTACAATTCATTAGGTTCGATTCTTGAAGTCAAACCATAAAAAGATAATTTTTTGTGAATTTCTTAGTCCCAACGTAGATGGCTTGCCTTTCTCCGGACCGGAGATGAGATTAGTCAAGGAGTTCAGAAGCTTGGCCGACACCCTTCACTATCGAACCAATTTTTTTTTGAAAGTGAATGCAAATTACCCAAAGTTTTATAGCTAGGTCATGGCGTTGGAGTGAAAACCTAATAGTTTCACTGCCAAGCTAAACTTTATGAAATTTGTTTGCTAGAATTTGATATGTGTTAACGCTCATAATGTCAAATAAGTTTGAATTTCAACACGCACATTTCACGTACATTAATACACTTTCATGGACATTCAATACACTTTCACAATCAGATATCAATACACCTTTTACAGTTATGCATGCCTATTACCAAGGGTTGTGGCTAACATAGTTCTTCTTTTTCTACTTCTAAAAGGTGTATTGATATCTGACATTTAATAAAATCAAGTGATGATTTTAGCAAATGAGGGGAAGATGTGCTAAAATCAACACTCATCTTCCCCTCATTTGAGTGTTGATTTTAGCACATCTTCTCCTCATGAGTGTTGATTTTAGCACATCTTCTCCTCATTTGCTAAAATCAACATTTGATAAAAATCAAGTGTTAAATTTTAGGAAATGGGAAACTTAGCCTAAGAATGTAGTAAATTGGCCTTTTTATTACATCTTTCACATCACTCATTATAGTTAGGTTCTTACTTTGGGGAGCTGTCATTTAATTTGAGGTAGTTAAGATGATTATATATTGCTAATAGTCGAGAAATGTAAAATTCCTAGGAAAAAAATGTGACATACAAATTTGCTCCAATGGATATTATTGACAACATATTTTGGGGCTGCTATATGTCTATGATAATAATAAGGCAAATGAAGATCTTGATATTTTTGGTGAACCAAAAAACTCTGTTACGCTTTCAAGTAGTAGGCACAAATTAAGAAACCACTTTCACATAATGTAAAAAGGACAAAACTACATTTATTAATTAATTTATTTTTTTCCGTGTCCCCTGCGGTGTTCGTGTACTTTTAAAAAAAAATCCCGTGTCAGTGTTCATATCCGTGTCCATGCTACATAGCTTGTTATTGTTAACTCATTCTATTTGTCACTTGAAATCACGGTGTAACTACTCCTGTGACAAAATGCAATGCAATATCTTCGGAATGCAATCCTTATAAATACCTGGCATGAAATGTATGAGTAATGAATAGGAGGTTGACATGTTATGAAATGCATCTAGTGATCTACTTGAATAGGGTTGCAAGTGCCAAATTGGACAATGGTGACTAATTTTAAGCCGATGATTCTGCATTTTTTCTTCCCTCCAAATGACTCAGATCTCCACATTTGTTACTGGTTTAGATGAAGTATTCACTGAAACATTGCCAATTTGAGCAGGTTCAAAATCAACAAGAGCTAAGCCACTGCACTGGACATCATGCTTGAAAATAGCAGAGGACGTAGCCCAAGGCCTCTCCTACATCCACCAAGCGTGGCGCCTCGTCCATGGCAATCTGAAATCCACCAATGTCCTCCTCGGCTCTGACTTTGAAGCCTGCCTAACAGACTACTGCCTTGCCGCCCTCTCTACCACCACCACCACCACCTCCACATCCTCCTCCGACCCCAACGCAGACAATTACGGAGCTCCAGAGACTAAAAATGCTACTCACCAGGCAACTCCCAAGTCCGATGTTTACTCATTTGGGATTCTTTTGATTGAGCTTCTAACGGGAAAGCCTCCTTTCGAGCACCCGGGTGTAACGCCTAGTGATTTGATCAGGTGGGTTAGGTCAACTAGAGAAGGTGGTGGTGATGTGGGGGAAGAAGACAATCGGTTGGGAATGCTTACGGAGGTGGCTATAGCTTGTAGCGCGACGTCTCCTGAGCACAGACCGACTATGTGGCAAGTGTTGAAGATGATCCAGGAGATTAAAGAGGCTGTTGTTGTGGAAGAGAATGAATGTCCTGAACCGGTTGCCGCGACGTCTTAGCCGAGTAAATAATATTGGATGCAACAGAGCACATTGTCATGTATGGTGCCACTGATCAATGCCTATTTCAACAATTTTGCTACAAATATGCATACCATATGTGACACCCACATCATATATTTCTATGTGATCAGAGTCGATGTAATTATGAGTGATTGTAGAGATTCCTTTTTTGATGTTCTGAGGATGGATGAAACTCATTTGGGTCATTTGATTTCGAGGGTGGATGAGAGTAACTTGGGTCATTTGTTTGATTTTTCTCCCTTTTGGTGACTCCATACACCCTCTATTTGTTAGTACTCCTTGCGAGCCATAGTTTTCGGATCCGGGACTCTTATTGTCCCTTAGGGATGGTAGGGCCTCCCGACGGATCTCGATACATTGGAAATACTGTAATAGTACTACTTTCTTGTGGCTAGCTGGCTTCACAGTTGCACATGTTTTATGTTACTTAAATTTGATTTCTGTAAAATTATGGTGCTAGCTGTAAGATTTTTCTTTTTCTTTTGTGGATGATCATAGGCTGAGCTTCCTTTGGTTTGGCAAGTCCATGTCTCAAACATACATTTCCGTGTATCGTACTTTATGGCACTATAATCTTTGGTATTTAATTTTAGAGTGTCTGTTTTAGGTGTGGAAAAGGAATCATATCAATATGTATTTTTATTTCGAGTGCGGTAGTTTTTTAGTCAAGACGGATTGCTCTTTTTGAAGACAAGTTGGATGCTACATGTTTTTGCTCGAGCATTTCAAGGATATCTCCTAGCAAAACATTCTGTTTGAATTTGCTGGACGTTTTGCTCAAGCAAAAACAGTCGGCAAAAATGCACAAGGAGAAAGATAGATGCTGCACGTTTTGCTCGAGCATTTCAAGGCCTTTTTATTAGCAAAACATTCTGTTTGCTTTTGCTGGATCTTTTGCTCGAGCAAAATAGCCGGCAAAAATGCCCGATTCTGCAAACTATAAAATCTCAGCGATTAGGGTTTTTCCAATCACTTCAGCAGCCGATTATTCGACCCTCTGCGCCTCTCTCTTCAAAACAACAGCCAAGAGTGCTAGGGTTTATGTACTTTGAAGATTCGTGAAGTTTTTCTAACACCGTGCAATCAAGATCATCTTCAAAGGGTTCTATCGTTCATATTCAATTCAACGGTTCTCTATCAAAGTCCTTTCGTGGAGTTCGAAAGGCAAAACAGTTGGAAGGCTTGAGGATTCAAGACGTGGCAATCATGCAAGGGTGTGATGTACGTGGATTCGGCAAGTAGGGCTTAGGATTCGTGGTGAGGATACACGATCATCGAGTAAGTCTATTTGTAATCACACAATGTTTCTAGTGCATGATTCCTTCCCGTGGTTTTTTCCCATTTAGGGTTTTTCCACGTAAATCGGTGTTCTTCGGTTGTTTGATTTCGTTTCATTGATTGGTTAAAGTTTTGATTGGTTGGTCGATATTTAAAAGAGATTAGATTAAAGAAAATCTATAAACCTAGACAAGCTAGGGTTTTACAAGTTTTATAGAGAGAGTATCTCTTTATCTTCCAAATTCTTTGGCATTCTGCAGAATCAACAAAGTGTTTGATGCCTTTATTCCTGGGTATTCTCGGAATCAACAAGTTTAGAGAAGGCTTTAATTTCCGGGTATTCGTGCGCCAATCAACAAATTTTAACTCGTGCTAATTTTGTGCTTTCTGCAAGCTTCCGTTGCATCAAAATTTTACTCCTCGTAAGCCCCGAAACCAAGTAGTGTAATAAGGATCCGGGTTCTGTGGCAATCCTCCTCGGTACATGGTGTAGTGCTCATACAAATCGTCTATTAGCATATCTGAATCATTGAACAATTGCTTGCTGAGATAGACGACTGAGATGGCACGCTACACCCTGCAGCGTGGAGAGGGCGCTACTAAGACCCAGATTTCAAAACCCGGGCCTGCTGTCCGGGGGGTTGGCATGGCATCCGAGTCGTCCAAACATGTTTTGGGATACCGAAGGGTGTTTTGAGTATTTTACACAATAAAATATCCTTAGATATCCATCCTCAAATTTCGATCGTTCAAAACACATTTTTGAACGGCTTGGATGGAAGTTAGCAGGACCTGCCGTCCCCACGATCGCAGGCCCCCAGATTTCCAGATTTCGTGTGTAATAAGGCGTCAGAAACTTCTGGAAACGTCTAGGGGAAAACCGAATACTAGCTTTGATCTTTTTCCATTTATGTCGTGCCGTCTGAATATGCAAATTTCATAACTTAACGCATAGGAGGAGAGAGAAGAGAAGAAAACCTAGCTGGAGAAATGCCAGAAGACGCCATGGACGTTCCGGTCACTGATATGATGGAGATGCTGCTACAGGCGCCGTCAAACACTGACCAAGACGATGTCGTGAGAAGTTTCATTACACTCGCTCGCTAGCACATTCAACAGGCGAGGCCTTCCCATACTCGCCAACACCTTTGGACGGCTGAGATCGGGTCAGTAGGCGCTGCCGTCTTAGACGACAGAGTCCCCAAGTTTAAAGTTTTCACGTCGAATTTATGCTAGGTGGCTAGGGATAATAATTCAGTACCCGCGAATACTATCCCAACTAACCATGTTGTGAGCGAATATTATCCCCACTAACCACGTTGTGACAAATTTAGGGGTAAGATGTGATGACACAGTTTTGTTAAATGAGTGGAAGTTTACTTTGTCATTTTGTAATACTCCATTACTTTTGCTAGAAGCACCACGCTTTGATGTAAAAAAAAATACTGTAATAGTACTACTTTCTTGTGGCTAGCTGGCTTCACAGTTGCACATGTTTGTTACTTAGATTTGATTTCTGTAAAATTATGGTGCTAGCTGTAAGATTTTTTTTTCCTTTTGTGGATGATCATAATGGTGGAACATTGCGACCCCATTCTTGAATGGCATTATGTGGAGTAACATGGAGAATTAGGACAAGTTTCACCCCAAAAAGGTCAGTGTGTTTTTTTTTTTTTTTTTATCCTTATCCGATTTTTTTTTCGCATTTATTAGTTTTACGTCAAACTTTTATGGATGGGTCCAATGCTTTACAGGGCTCAAAGACTCCCTACGTGGACCCATGAAGAAAGGTACGTTGTGAATTGCAGCAATTCCCTACGTGACTCATCCATAAAAGCATTGGGTCCATCCGAGCTGGTGCACCTATAAATAAAGCATTGGACCCATCCCATCTTCACCTATAAATAAAGCATTGGACCCATGAAGAAAGGTACGTTGTGAATTGCTTTTCATATGCATTGTGTGATTTGAGTTCAAGTACGATACTAACTTAGGCATCAGACGACCTTTGCCAACGAGAGGCAAAGGTGCTCTAACCCTTGTCTGTTTTGCAAATTTAGGGTTGCATCAAAGAAGCACGTGATCCAGACCTTACGCGGATTTATTTCCCGTACAGGGATAGCCATCAATCCATGCCGGGAGAATGTGAGGGTTGCGTCTGATGCATCTTGCTCGGTAGTAAGAAACGGCCGACCAGGAAAAAAAGGGGAACCTACCGAGCAGGCCGGCTCGATGGGGACCTCGAGCAACGCTGAGCTGTTATGTTCAAAACGTTTCACCATCGCCGAAGTAATAGACGTAGGTTGCACCACACGGCCTTGGGCCGTAAGGATCCTGTCTAGCCCAACACCTAGGGATCTGAAGGCTACTCGCTTGGAAGATCTTCTGGTGGTCATTAGACAGATGACAGATGTGATTGAAGTGGTGTCAAGCGGAATTTGGACGACGAGCACGAGGCGTCTGGCGGACCACGTGACGGACTAGGGGTAGCCCAGATTTGTTGACTTAGCGGGCATGTCAGAGCGCGACGTCAGTCGAAGCGGCGGGTGAACCCAAAACACTCATTGATTGCCCATGTGCCGGGTCAAGTATGGCCGGTGCGCGTGGGGGTTACAACTGCCTTACTGAGCAAGTTTCCATTTGCCTATAAATGGGAGACCTGTTCACTTTGCAAATGATCTCCCTTCTCCACTCTCTCTCTCTCTCTAAAAACACTCCTCTTCACACATTTTCCGCCTTACTTCTCACCGCCGGTGATTTACTATACCGTCAGAGTGCCTTCCCGGACCACCATTGTCCGGGGCTAGGCGCCAACGCGGGTGTTACCTGTGCAGGTCTTATTCTTAGACAAGCTCGCTAGGTTTCAGGCGAAGTTCATCCACCTCATTACCCTTCTCACCTGTTCCAAAAGGTTCAAAAAGGTTCATCGGAGAAGCAAACCCCACACTTAGCTCAACAACTCAACTAATTAGTGAGATGATTCAATCATAGAAAAGAAAATAAGAAAGAAAGAAAGAAATGAAGGAATAATAAGAATTGATTGTGAATTTTACTCCTTGTAAGCCCCGAACCCAAGCAATGTAATAAGGAACAGGGGTGCTCATGCGAACCGTCTATTTATATTGTAATCGATAGTTCAGATTTGCAGAAACACAGTTACGGGTAAGAGTTAATAAATATATTTAAACCATTGAACAACTGAATGCCGAGATAGACGATTGATATGGTGCACTACACCATGCAGCGCGGAGAAGGCGCTACCAAGACCAGTTTCGAATCCGGAGGAGCCCCATTCCTCTGAAAGGGCCGGTAGGCCCCGCCAACCCCCATCCAAATCGTCCATTTTTGGATATTTTACATGGTAAACTATCCTTCGGTACCCATCCTCAAATCTTGGCCATCCAAAACACATTTAGACAGCTCGGATTGGGGTTGGTAGGGCCTGCCAAGCCCCACGGACAACAGCCCCCCGCCGGATTTTCAGGTTGTGTTTGATTTGAGTTTTGAGTTTTGGTTTTTGTTAGAATAATTAGAGAGAGAAATAGAAATAATAATAAAAAAATAGGGTTAATGATTAGAGAGAGATAGAAAGAAATATGAGAATAATATTTAAAAATAAAAATAATGATTAGATAATAATTGAGAAAACCGGGTCTTAAAACTAAAACAACAAGGCCCCTGGTTTTACGTGTAACAAGGCCCGATTTTCGAAACTTCTGGAAACATCTAAAACCGAATACTACCTCCGATCTTTTTCCATTTATATGTCATACCGTCTGATTATGCAAATTTCATAACCGAAAAAACTGTGTGTACGCAAGAAATGGTACAAATCATGTACGTACACCATCTAAAAAAAAATTTCAAAAAATACCATAAATTTTGAAATTTAGAAAACATACTTCTTAGATATCCATTTAAATTGATTTTTTTTTTTCAAAATAATATTTTAAAATTTGTGGTATTTTTTTGAAATTTTTTTGGGGCCCGCAGTGGGCCCCCCGCGTGGTGTACGTACATGATTTGTACCATTTCTTGCGTACACATAGTCGGGTTCTTTCATAACTTAACGCATAGGAGGAGAGAAGAGAAAAAAACCTAGCCGGCGAAATGCCAGAAGACGCCATGGACGTTCCGGTCACCGATATGATGGAGATGCTGCTGCAGACGCCGTCAAACACCGACCAAGACGACGTCGTGAGGAGTTTCATTACACTCGCTCGCCAGCACATCCAACAGGCGAGGCCTTCCCATGCTCTCCAAGCGGTAAACTTTCTCTTTTCTCTCTCGTCTCGTTCTGTTCATTTTTCTTCTCCATATTGTGCCTCGTAATTCCCTTTTCAGTCTCTGTTTAGGTTTCTTGAATGTACTTTGCTTCACTTGTTTGTTTGATTGTACTATTCGGTAATTAGGTACTTGAACAATTGTTTGAGAAATCTAAAATTAGGGTTTGTGAAGTCTGCCTCGGTTTAATTTGCGCTTCGCTACTATTCGGGTTCGACCTCTTCGGTTACGTTGCAGGGGCCCAGAAACCTAGGGTATTAGAGTAATTGATAATGTCAACCTTTTCTATAAACTAAAAAGTGGGCACACACGATGCACAATTTACATTCCTTCTACTTCCCAGCAATGAATGAGGAGATGTGTTACGGATTCCCTGTGAATCATTTAGAAGATAATTAAGACGTGTCTAGAAGAATATTTAGACATGCACAATTTACATTCCTTCTACTTCCAAAATATCGTTAATGCGTAGAGGTTGTATACAAATCTGATATTCTTCATTCCCAGTTGGGGCAATGGAGATCAAAATCTCTAGGAAAGTCGCTCAAAGATGTGGAGATAAGAATCTCATATGGAGGAAATATATATTTTTTAATTGAGAAAAGTTTGCAAGGAATGAGGAAAGCTTATTGAAACAAATCTAGATACTCACCATTGCAGCTTCTGATATGCCAGAGGGGTTACAAAAATTTCTGGTAACAACTTGGTTGTACATGGATGAACACCTATTGTCATGTAAATTTCTCTTAAGGTAAAGAGCAGCCTCTTTCGCAATTATAATTATAAATTTAGTTGTTTCTGGCCTCCATAGAAGTAAAATAGGGTTGGATATTAGTTATACTCCTATATGGTTGTTTCAACTAAGAGATTATCTACAAAATAAATAGAGGCTGGTGCAGCAGTCTTGGTGATCGTGAAGGATGGGAAACATTAACCAACAACCATCAAAGCCAACAGCCCCCTCCCGCTATGAAAAAAAGATGGGTGATGGGGTTCAAGGATACTTTATGGGATTGGTAAACCGTATCTTAGTGATTATTGGATTGAGTAGTGAGGCTGATATATATTGTAGTATTGTACAATTTCCATATCATGCTGTGGCGAAACAAAGGGATGGAACTTTCAATGATTACTGGAAGACTTTGCATAATGAATGTGCACGTGGTGCTCTACTAATCTTGTTCTTAATTGTCTATGAATCTCGAAGGTATCGATCTTGTGTTGTCTTGAATGAACTATTAATCACCTTGGACCTTAGTTATTCCACTCCATTCAGTAATTCATCATCAGAAGTCAGTTGGTTTTCAAGAATGATATGGCCTGGATGACACAATTTGATATTTGAAACAATTAACTTTGAAGGGACTGAATTTCCTTCTCGCTAAGCCTGTAATCATACCAATAGTTGAGTGCACCTTTGCTAGGTGCACCTTCGACACTGATCCTTCTTGACCACTGGAGTCAGGATCTAGCCATGCACACCTTTACTTGTTATAGCTGATTCTATTTGTTGGTGCTGTCTTGATTTCGATTTCTTTGTGGTTTCTCTTTACTTTGTATTGACATAACCGGGGACAATTTTCAGACAGCTCAAGGACAATTGGTCTTAGTTTGGATGGTAGGAATCTTGAGGAAAATGAGAATGTGATGTCTTATGCCCATGATTCCTACATTTTGTATGGAATGGAATATTGAGGTTATTAACAAAGATATATTCAACCCAGAATTACATTCTCAAGGTAAGGAGGAATCAAGGACGAATCTGATTGAGATCCCTCCCTAACCCATAGTAGGCTAAGATTTTATGCTCACGTATAAAAAGAAAAGAAAATATTGACTTTGATAAACTTCATCAAAAGTGAGATTTCCTGGATAAGATTTTCAAATATTGGAATTGAGGTATTACATCACTTCTTATTTGATTCCTAGTAGTAGTTATCACTCCTATTCAGGATCCTGGATATCTGATTATTGCCTTAAATTAACCACACACACACACACACACACACACACACACATATACATATATACATGGGGGCGGTTCCGGGGATACAACATTTAACACAATATTTGATACAACAATAATCGGAGCTCCACACTAATAATCGGAGCCCCACACTAATAATCAAAGCCGTTCAATTTGTTTAAAACATACTTTTAAGAGTACCCGTAAAAAATCAACTCATCCGGATATCGGCTAGGACTTGATTGATTCATTCAGTTTTTTTCCTATCAAATTTAGGGACATACAGATCAAGACCTTACTGATATTCGAATGAATTGATACTTTACGGGCCACCTTAAAAACATGTTTTAAAGAAATTGAGCGTCTCCGATCTTTTGTGTGGGACTCCAAAATAGGTGATTCACATTTGTTATGTCAAATTTTGTGTCCCCCTGTATATGTATTGGTTAGCATTCAAAGTATAAGAAGGAACTGTAAATAGTTCACATTAGCTGTGCACATTAGATTGGTTTAAAAGTTGTAGTTAAAACCATAACCATAAGGATATCTACCTAAATGTCAAAGGGGAGGAAAGTGGATTAGAGGTAAATAATCTAGGATTTTGGCTTCACAATTACTGGTTGGTGATTATTATCATGACAATTGACAACCAATGGAATTAATATGGAGAGTCTTTTGGACATCACTAGGTACATAATATAACTTAAACTTACAGTTGATGTTATGTTGCTTCAAGAAGTGCTTGAAGCTTTTGTGAGTGTTGTGCAATGCGAAGCCTAGTTGTTAAATATCATCTACTGATTGAAGAATTTTTACAAAAGATGCTAATTTTTCAGGATGTCTGAAGAATTTTTACGAAAGATGCTAATTTTTGTTTTCAGTAGTTTAGAAGTTGATTAGTGAATAACAAAAACCAGAAAGGCAAAAAAGAAAAGGTTGGAATGCTGTAGTTATGTCGCTAAGAAGTTCTTTTACACCTCTGAACTCATCCAATCTTTGGAACAGGTGGTGATGGCAATGAAAGCCAAAGGTGGAGGTGGGGCTGTATTTCAAGTTCTGAACCACACACGTGAGCTATACAGAAACAAAATTCAAGCAACTGCTGCAACCGATGAGTTGGGTTCTTTATCTGCTGAGTGTGCACTTGCTGAAGCCCTGCCTCTGAGATCCGAAGAATCTGAACGTAGTATGGTTGGTCCGTCTGCTGAGTGTGCAATTGCTGAAGCCCTGCCTCTGAGATCGGAGGAATCTGAACATAGTATGGTTAGTCCGTCTGCTGAGTATGCAATTGTTGAAGCCCCCCTGCCTCTGAAATCCAAAGAATCTGAACATAGTATGGCTGGTCTGTCCCGTGAATCAGTTGCCCATGGAAATTCTATCCTGGCAGAGTCTGGTAGGAGTCAAATAGTGCTGGATGCCTTCTCGGATGGAGCCAGCTTTGTTTGTTTAAAGTGTGGTGGTTTAGTCAGCAGCAGTCGGAAAGATGAACACGATGCGTACTGGTGTTGCTAATCTGATCGTTTAAGGCACTTCTAATTTGCTCAACTGCCTTCTAGATTTTGATCAAAGTTCTAATTTATCAGTAGTTGGAGTACCATTAAAATTTTGCTCTCTTTAGAATGAAGATTCTCTTATGTGATTTTGATCCAACTGTTCGTTTTGTGATCTTTGATGTTTTTTGATAAAAAAAACTTGGTTCAAATTATGTTTGTCGGCAGGGAAATAAATGCTCCACTGTAGGGGCGGAGCCACAACTTTTAGTTAGTGGGGTCAAAAATTAGATCAATGTACAAGTTATTTTTCCTATTTGCTTATTCAGAAGAGATCCTCCAAAATATTTCCTCAATAAACCACGAGATTATGCCGAGTAAACATAAAAAAAAAAAAAAAAAAAAAAAAGGGCCAGGATCAATTGGGTCCTTCATGATCGAAATAATAATAATTGGGCCAAGACTTGGTAAAAAGTGACTGGCCCTCAGACAAAAAATAGAAATTAACCTGGCCCGTTAATTTTCTCACATCGATCTAATAATTGGGCCAACACTTGGTTTTTTTGGTTTTTTGGAATGTTTTAGTTTTGCAAAAAAAACTAAATTGTTCCACTAACTAGTTTTTTGGTTTTTAGTTTTGCAAAAAAACTAACTTATTCCACTAACTTGTTCCATTAAACTAGTTTTTGTATAGTTTTGCAAAAGAACTAACTTGTTCCACTAAGAGCATCAATATGTGGCTACCTAATTTAACTTTAAAGTTAAAATAGGGAGCCAAATCCCCCAAAACCCCCAAAAATCAGGCTCTCCATTCCCACTCCTCAAATCATTTTTGCTACAGTACCGCACCAAATTTGGTGCGGTACTGTTCACGCACCGTTTATTTTTTATTGTTTTCTTCGGTTTGTTTTTCCCGGACGTGTCAGAAGAGAGAGGGGAGGGGAACAGGAGATGGGGATGGGTGGGGGGTTTCAGGCCACGTGGCTGCTTGTGTATAGGTGGAGCAAATATTTTATGCAACAAAGTACATGCACAGTGCATTGCACATCTCCCAGCGTGGGAGATGTAGTTTTTTAAGGAAAATGTTCTTTTTTTTTATTAGACTTGGGGGAAATAGTAATGTTAGGATTGAGAGTCTGATTTTGAGAATTTTTAGACAGTGACTTGCTAAATTTATAAAAGGTGTTTTTGAAGTTAAATTTGGTGAAAATTTTGGTTCTCCTGATGAGGATGCTCTAACTAGTTTTTTTGGCTTTTTTGGTTTTTAGTTTTGCAAAAAAACTAAGTGGTTTTTTGTTAGTGGAATGAGATAGTTTTTGAGTTAAAACAAAACTGTTTTTTTTTTAGCGGAACGGGGCCTTAGTTCGAAAACAATACTTTTGTACTTATTGCGATTTTGTGCCAAATTTAGGTATAAATAGAAACTGACCATCCATTTTTCTATAATTAAAGTTATCTGACCAAAGAATAATAATATTGATCAATCTAATTTTTCCCCCTTGATGATTTGCTCTGCGTACTCTATAAACTGAACGATTCTGGTCACAACGTCAAAATTTCAGTGAAAATAAAAAGGCGCCCTACATTCCCGTAACTTAATAACTTTGCCAACCCCAAGGGTTGGCAAAGTGGTCTTACTGTGGGACATAGGGTTTGCTCTCACTTCAAGTCTTAAGTTCGATTGCCTCTATTAGCAAACTCTTGAGACCACTTGGAGTTACGCTTATCGTTATTTCCAGGGCAGAGGCGGCTCTACATTGATGTTAGGGTGTTCACTTGGACACCGCAAAATTTTTTTTTTGTTTAGATTACATGTAATTTTTGTACTCTTTATTTAAGTTTTGTCCTTTTTGAACATCCAAACTAAAAATATTTGAACACCCTACGTGTAAATAATTGAACACCTAACCCAAAAACATTTGAACCATTAGTCCCAAAAAATTAACCAAACACCAGAAATTATGTAAAATGTTTTTGACAAAAATATTTTACGTTCAAACAAACGAAGCCTAAATGTAAAGAACCCAATTAAAAGTCATAAAAGGCTCCATAGTTTATTATAGATGGTCAATTAAATAACTTAAACTCTTCTGCGGAATGTCATGGTTCTCGCGCTCGTGGTCCTTGAGTCGCTTTGCCAATTGATAAGCGGCTCTTCAAGGGACTCTCGGTTGTCGACAAGGACGGCAGGTGAGGCTTTCTTTTCTCGTCTCTTTCCTTCTCGGATCTGTTTTTTTCCAACCCTTGACCTTATTGCCGTATGGGTCTCACTTTTCATTGCCGTGGTTTCTAGGTCCTCCCTCCAAGCGCATCTCCGGCCGGATTTACGTTGGGATCTCCGGTTTCGCTTAATGGCATGGGGTGTGTCGGGGTCGTGGTCTCCCGCTATGGGTGCCTGTGAGTGACGTGGTTTTTGCTTAATGACTTAGGGAGCATCCGAGACAGCTTGGCTTGTTTGTTCCTTGGTGCGCTTCTCTTGGGTTATCTGGAGGTGGATCGTTGGTTTCGAGTGGTGGTGGCTGTCAGAAGCTATAGTGGTGGAGGTGGTGGATGATTTGCATATTGCTTTAGGGTTAGGTTTTGAGTTTTCTTGGGGATGGGCATTACCCACTTGTTTGGGCTAGGCCTTTATGTGTTTTATTGTTTATATGTCTTTGTTGGCCTCGGTTGTATTTTCATTGTTGTATTAGGGCCTTAGCCCATAGGTGTTTGGACTCTACCTATTGGGTGTTCCAACTTTTGGTTGGGATTTTCTCCTTCTCGATGTACCCGTTATTGAGATTCTTTAATAAAATTTTGTTTGCCGATCCAAAAAAAAAAAAACTCTCCTAAGTATATTTTATATTACATGTAACATTTAACTATACTACATGTAATAATTTTATCTCAAGTTTATTTAGGCCTTGTTTGATAACACAGATTCAACACTTAAAACTGAATCAATTAAGTAATAAGTCATTAAGTAGATTTGATAACCACATTTTATGTTACTTAACAGATTAAGTACCACTTAAAATGTAGGCTAAAAAATTGATAGAAATTAAGTAGCTTTGAACTACTTAATTCTGGCTGAATTCCTATGTGCTTACAATCAACCATCACACCTCCGCTGCCGCTGTCACCACCACCACCATTACAACACCACCACCACCACTGCCACGCCGCCGCCACCACCACCACCACAACCACCACCATTGCACTGCCGCCACCGCCATGCCGCTACCACCACAACCACCACCATTACACCGCCACTGCCGCCATGCCGCTACCACTACAACTACCACCGCCACCACTACCACACCGCCACCACCACCACCACCACCACCACACCACAACCACCACCACCACCATTGCACTGCCGCCATGCTGCTACCACCACACCGCCACCACCACCACCACCACCACTACCACACCGCCACCACCACCACCACACCACAACCACCACCATTGCACCAGTGGCTACCACCACCACCACCATTGCACTGCCACCATGCCGCCACCACCACCACAAGCACCACCACCACCACACCACAACCACCACCATTGCACCGGTGGCTACCACCACCACCACCATTGCACTGTCGCCATGCTGCTACCACCACAACTACCACCACCATCACTGCCACACCGACACCACCACTATCACCGTTACCCATATACCACCACTACTATTGTCATTCCACCGCCATCACTTCACCACCACCACTAGCATTCCACCCTGCCCACCACAACCACTACCACGCCATAACCATCACACTACCACTACACCACACTACAAGAAAAAATATCTACTGTGAGGATTGAGTTTCCTCGCCAAAGAACCAAATTTCCTCGCTAAAGGAATTGGCGAGGAAAAATTTTCTCGCCATGTTTCCTCGCCAAAAGGTCGTCGCAAAAGGTATTCTAGCGAGGAAAAATAAATTTCCTCGCCTAATCTGCCAATTGGCGAGGAAATTTTTCCTCGCCTATTCGGAACAATTGGTGAGGAAATTTTGTTTTCCTCACCTATTCGGAACAATTGGTGAGGAAATTTTTCCTCGCCTATTCTCACCAATTGGCGAGGAAATATTGTTTTCCTCGCCTATTTAGAACAATTGGTGAGGAAATTTTTCCTCGCCTATTCTGACCATTTGGCGAGGAAAAATTTCCTCGCCAAAACTCCTGAAACAAAAATAAGAAGAAATCCAATTCTAGCTTCTCCGCCTCCGCTGGGAATCGAACCCGCGACCTCCTCTCAAGCAACGCGCGCCCCATCCACCACACCAACTTCGATTTCAATGCAAAGTTCAACAACTTTTAATATATAACCTTTTGTAGTTCTTTTTACCTCACTATTTTTTTTAAAATCTTTTTGTCTAAATTTAGTCACTTTGTAGTGTTTCTTTAAATTTCTTTCTTAAATCTTTTAATGTTATTTGTTTTTACTGAAGTTCTTATTTTTTATAATTTGATATTTTCTTGTACCCTTTTATAAGTCTTTACTTGTTAGAATTACTTACCTTTGCATTTATATATTTGTTTATTTTTAAATTGGATTTTGTTAATATGTGCCCCCAAGGCACATGATAAGAACACATTAATTGCTCCACCTTACTCCACTTCCACAAGGAATTAAAGTAGAGTAATCAATTGTGTTTTGGAAAGATAAATCTTTTTTTGATTAGACGAAAATGCCACAGACTACCCATACCCATGGAACAAAAACCTAAGATGCAATACTTAACCAAATAAAAACGAAAATTATTTGAGAATTAGTTGGCCAGTGTTCTCCCATAAATTTTTGGAACATAATTTTAGAAAATTAATTATCAAACATAAACCCAAAAATGAAAAAATGTTGTTGGGTGAGACCTAACCACCTTCTTCGTTCCAATCGATAACATAAATTCTTCTTAACATCATGTTTTTAAACATTATTAGTATGTGCATACGACAAATAAGTTCTTTTATTATAATTTTATGGTATCATAAATAGGATAAATATCTTACCATTGGGATAATACAACACATTTATATCAAAATCTAAATAGTCCTAGAAAAGGTGTGGAAATATTTCGTCACCTAACATTAACATTTGGCGACGAAACAAAATTTTCTCGCCTATTCTGAACAATTGGCGAGGAAACTAGCATTTCCTTGCCAATTTTTAGCTTTTTTGCGAGGAAAGATATTATTATTATTACTCTAGTAGAAATGTTGTTGGGTGAGACCCAACCACATCTATACCCAAAAATGATGAAATGTTGTTGGGTGAGACCTAACCACCTTCTTCGTTCCAATCGATAACATAAATTCTTCTTAACATCATGTTTTTAAACATTATTAGTATGCTAAAGAGTAATTTGGAATTTATTGACAAATAATTGATCTACTCTTTGGCTTTCTTGAATTTTTTAAACTTCTTATCAGGAGAATTTACTTCACTAATTTGTTTTGAAGGGAAAATGTAAAAGTAAAAGAGGACTAAATATAAAAAGATTAAAAACAAGACAACATTAGCCCAAATAATAAGTCGAAAGTATAAATTTTCTGGCTTGGGGATTTTTTTTTTATATAAATTCTAGTTGAAGGGAAAAATCAATTGCTTTGTGTTTGTAGACCATTTTGGTGAGTGATGCCTGAGGATTTTTTTCTCTTTAGCGGGTTTAAACCGAGTTGAAACACTTATTAGAAAACTAAAGGGCAGTTGAAAAGATAGCATTGAAAAGAGAAGTTAAAGGGTAATTTTTTTTAATGACCGTTAAAGGGTAATTTAGTCTCATTAGAAACACGTTTTCCTCCTAGACAGTATGATACCCACCTTTGTTTCAAAATGGATGATCGTTTTAGGAGACCAAATCATTTTTCTACTAGAGTAATAATAATAATAGATTTATATGCAAATGACATAATCAATATGATATGTATACATTTAGTCTCACTAATTAGTATGTTGATAGGATAAATATCTTACCATTGGGATAATACAACACATCTATATCAAAATCTAAATAGTCCTAGAAAAGGTGTGGAAATATTTCGTCACCTAACATTAACATTTGGCGACGAAACAAAATTTCCTCGCCTATTCTGAACAATTGGCGAGGAAACTAGCATTTCCTCGCCAATTCTTAGTTTTTTTGCGACGAAAGATAATTTCGTCGCCAAATGGGTACCCTTTAGCGAGGAAATATGCATTTCCTCACCAAATCTTAGCTTTTTGACGAAGAAATATAATTTTGTCGCCAATGTTAGTTTTTTTGGCGAGGAAAGATAATTTCGTCGCCAATCTTTGATGTTTAGCGAGGAAATTCAAATTTCGTCGCCAAATGGTAGCCTTTTAGCGAGGAAATGTTCATTTCCTCGCCAAATCTTAGTTTTTGGGCGAGGAAAGATAATTTCGTCGACATAGTGTACTCTTTGCCGACGAAATCGATTTCCTCGCCATAAAGACCCATTTGGCGAGGAAATTTGAATTTCCTCGCCAGCTTTCGTCGCCATAGTTACTTTTTGTTGTAGTGCCACCAACATTGCACCACTATTACTCCACTGCCACCACCACCTCGCCACCACCCTCACCACCTCCTAATCACCACTCCACCACTACCACAAATACATGATGACCATTAATAAAATTAAGAGACAATTAAAACCCAAAAAAAAAAAAAATTTAATTCAGTGCTTAATTTGTTTTATCAAATAGCTTTTCAGCTTAAAAAATTCAGCATTCAGTTTTCAGTACTTAATTTTCAGCTTTCAGCTTTTAGTTTTTAGTTTTATCAAACATAGCCTTATTTAAACACTTATTCCTATACTGAAAATGTCTATCAATCCAGAAAATTCACAATTGAATACCTAATATATTAGCTTAAAGCAAAGTGCAAACTCTTAATGACAAAAAATTTAAAAATAAAGAGGGCAAAAAGTATATATCATGATCGAAATCGTGCTTTAGCTTTTCTCTCAATAACAATCAACTCTATATCTCTAATAAATAAAAGTATACGTCAAAAAAAATCTATGTGAATCTCTTTGCCAGACAATTTCCTACAATAAATATGTGCCGGTTTAATTTTGCTTGACCTAAAAGGTAGAATTTGCCGAGAATATGCAATTGTGACATATATCTGACGTAGTTTTGTTAAATTTGGTTCCATTATTCAAATTACTATATAAAAAACTGTGTATATATGGCTAGTTAATAGAGTTGATAGAGTTAACGTAATTTTTGAACACCCTATTCAAAATTTCTAGAGCTGCCGCTATTCTAGGGCCAGTCGAGGTTTGAGCAAGCAGACCGAACATCCGTTTATAAAAAAAAAAGAAAAAAATTTAATGACTTTGACCGGTAACATAATACAATGCATATGTGTTCATTAATGTCATCACACATGACATATTTACCCCAATGCTGTGGCATATAAATATAACCAGCCAGGGTTGAGTCAAGCGTTTCCCCACAAAAGCAGTTTCAGAAGAATCTCCTTTTTCTTCTTGCGTTAGTTTTACAGCAAAAAAAAAATGGAAACAGGGTTTCGTTCAAACACAAGAACAGAGAAGAAGCAGAGGAAACAGAAACAACAAGGCGTCCAATTAGATAAGCCATACAGGGGGATAAGGATGAGGAAGTGGGGGAAATGGGTGGCCGAGGTTCGCGAGCCAAACAAGCGGTCCAGGATTTGGCTCGGCTCTTACTCCTCCCCCGTGGCGGCCGCCCGGGCCTACGACACCGCCGTGTTCTACCTCAGGGGGCCCACGGCCAGCCTGAATTTCCCTGAGTACGTGGCCGGGGAAGCGGAGGTTCGCGACGCGTCGGCGGCCTTGATAAGGAAGAGAGCCACGGAAGTCGGTGCTAGGGTTGATGCTATCGAAACAGCCCTCCACCGTGCGTCAACGTCATCCGAATCAGGTTCTAGTTCAAGTCGGATCTTGGAAAAGCCTGACTTGAACGAATACCCAGAACCTGAAAACGGCGACGAGTGAGATTTTGGGTTGCTTCAAAAGTCTTTAGACGAGGTAAGCTGGTCCGGACACATGAGTCTCGTGTTTCGATATATCCATACGAATAGACGCTGCGTTACTATATGTTTTGATATGTATCATAAAGAGGCTGAATCGATCCGAAGGGATTATGTTAAAAGTTTGGCGAAGCATCTTTTTGTAAGTATACCGATGTTCATGTCTAAAAGCCAATATTTTGAGTTATATTTGTTCTTTCCTGTATATTTTCTGCGTTTGTTTCCTTTTTTGGGATTTTTTTTTTCCTTCCATTTTTTGGTTATAGTTGATAAGGATTTGTAAGGATTCAGAGTTGTGTAATTAGAGGTGGAAACAAAGAGGTGGCGTGGAAGAAAGAAAGATGGGTCTGTTGTCGGCTGCCAAAGCAGGAGAGAGAGAGAGAGAGAGAGAGAGATTGTAGGAAGTCGGCACCGTCATAAGACGGTGGGAAGCTATCAAACGGTTCTTCAGTATTGGGTGATTGATGATGGAGATTGGAGAAGTCGGTGGTGAGATTTTTTGCTGGTTTTTTGTCCCTTATTTTTTGACGGTCAGAGGTGTCTATTTCTCCCCCGATAAGATCAAAGGCAAGCCCTTCATGCCAGGACCAAAGGGATTCACAAGGGATTTCTTTTATGCGGGCATGGCTATAAAAAGTTGTCAAGTTTCGAACTTAGGCCTTGTTTTCCATTAGATTTTAGGTAGTGTTAATTCCAAAACAATTTTTGATTGTGCCAAAATTTAAGTGCATGAAATGCTTGTATTCATGTGTAAAGTATAAGCTTTTTATGCATTGGAATTTTGGCACAATAAAAAACAGTTTTAGTATTTTCGCTACCATTTTATGGAAAATCCCATAAAATCAACAATAAATTTTTCGTAAAATCAAGATGCTAAAATAAGAAATCACATAGTTGATTTTAGGGATTTCCCATAAAATTTTATGGGAAACAAGGCTTATAGAATGTTTGAACTAGCTCATAGTATAATTTTGCGATAAAAATCTCAGCCATTCTCAACTTCATTCTACATTTCTATTCTCAATCCTTGTCCTCATAGATTTTACTCCTAGTAGATTAGGGTATTTTCTAAAACGCGCTCTCGCTTCTACCTTTGTTCACGCAAGCGCATTATGTAATAAATTATGTGATTTATTGAAGTACTAGTAACAAGGGGACGTGGCCTATACACAATGTGTTAGAATAATCACCACATACACAAAATAATGAATACGAAAACAGTAAAGAATTAACACAGGAATTTACGTGGTTCCCCAAGATCGGGTACCTCCACGGGAGCGAGAGCGAGTCTGTATTATTATGATCAAAATCGGCTAGAGTTTTTACAATAGAGAATATCTGGCTTTTCATTAGAACTCCTTGGTAAAACTCATTGGTACTTCTCTATATGAGCCACAAGTTCCAACAATATGTTATATATGTATGGCAAAAAACAAGACAAATTAATTAATCCTAGAGACTCCAAATTAATCTGGTTGTACATAAGAACATCCTATCAAATGAATCTGGTCTTTTGGGCATGTCTAAGAGTCTCACGTAAAATCATATAGCTTTCACATTATTATTTGCTACATATACAAAGAAAGCGTATTTATTAAAAACTACTGATTTTCTCAAAGTTCGTTTTTTCCTTATTCCCTATACTTTATAGAACAGTAAATTGAAACCGAAAAAAGATATGGGTACCGAACCCATGGTACCGATATTGTACAAACGCATGGGAAACACATTATCGCACTCTTTGTCCATAATCGGACAGTGCTGGTACAAACATATGTTAAGCATCACTGGTATCGAATCAGAGACACTACTGTCTACGCACAATCTACACACAACCATTTATGTATGAGAAACAAATGACAGATATATTTATATTAGAGAAAACACCGCACACACAATAATGAAATACGAAAGCAGTAAAGAAACCAACACAGGAATTTACGTGGTTTCCCAAATTTGAGTACCTCCATGGAAGCGAGTGAGTCTGTTATTATGATAAAGTCGTCCAAGATTTTTACAATACAGAGTATTTATAAGTCCTACTCTATTCCAATCCTAATTATTCCGTACCGTACCATGGGGTATGAGCTACAAGTTCCAACAATTTAGGGCGCATTCTATTGAATGTCTTTCAGCATAAAATACTGCCACGGGTTTAGGGCATCCGCAGTAGCATGACTAAATAGAAAATTAGGGTCAGAAGTATACAGTTAGCATCAAAAAATTCTTGTTTTGGTACGCAGTAGTGCTAAGAAAAAGTTAAAGTTAACTATTGCTCCTACAGACATAGTGCAGGAGATATTTGTAATAGTACGTCAAATGACAAGGGAGGAAAGAGAGAGTGAGTGGGAGGGGGAGAGAGAGAAAAAGTAAGAAAAGTACTCAGAAGCGAAAAAAAAAATTGGGACCCACTTTAACCAAAGCCCCACTT
Organism: Vaccinium myrtillus; assembly: GCA_016920895.1. NCBI lineage: Eukaryota > Viridiplantae > Streptophyta > Magnoliopsida > Ericales > Ericaceae > Vaccinium > Vaccinium myrtillus. Next base: position 47,739 of record JADGMU010000318.1, on the reverse strand, counting down.
GTATCTATATATATGCATACCAATATACTCCATATATATTTGTGTATTTTTAACAACACTTTAACAATACTATTGTAACACTCCTTACCTTAACAACACATTTTATCATAACAACACACAAATGTGACTTACTTTTTACACTTTTGTGTCATATAACAACACATTTTTAACTCCACCAATGCGGATGACCTTATTATCATTGTAAATGTATTGCATCCATTTATAGTGCATGACATTGCACGGTTTCGTATTTTTAGCCAAACTGGACACTCCGACGACTGGTAAAAATTTGACCTTTTCTTTGCCCTTGCATCCACTTTTTAAAAAACAAATGGGAAAAATTCAAAAAAAACCCATACTTTGACTTCAATGTCTCATCACCCCCCGAACTTTAAAAATTATCAATTGCACTCCTAAACTACCATTCCGTTATCAATTTCACCCCTGCTGTCACAATCTGTCACTTACCTAACAGAAGACGCTGAGGTGGACTTGGACGGAGGTAAAAAAAAACGTAAAAGAGTAATTTTGGAGGAAAAATTATGATGTGTCACCCTTCTCTCTCTCTCTCTCTACACAATCTCAAGTAAATTAAAAATCCAAAAAAATGGTTTCAAAATCCATCAAGAAAACCCCTCTCAAATTGGTCATCAAAGACCCAGCATGTTTCTTCCACCACAAATCCGGTAAAACCCACCATATTCCCCCAGAAATCTCCGATAAAACCCACCATTTTTTCGTCACAGACCTCTCCGGTAAAATGCACCATTTTTCTTGACCTTGTTGACGCCTTGGTCCGTTCCAAAAGGGCTCCGCCTTCTCTGGTTTCTTCTCCACCGGCAAACCGGAGTCCATCCACCAAGTCAGCGCCTTGCCCGTCGACGTCGCCCTATTCCTTCTCCTCGTCTTACTCTTACTACATAACCGGGTTTCCAGTTTCGGCGACTCTGACGAGTAATGCCAGCGAGTTATTCGTATTTTTTTTTGTTTGTTTGTGATCTTGTTGATTTGATTTCTTCTCAGCTTCTTATTGTGTAGTACATACGTATAGTCGGTGTAGTGATGAGAATGAATAAGGGAAAGAAGCGAAAAAGGAGAATGAAGAAAAAGATGGAAAAAAGAGGAATACCTGTGTAGGGGAAAGGAGGAAACCAATTTGGGGATTTTACATCAGAATTTTCCCTCCAAAATTGCTCCCTAACGTTTTCTTTACCCCCGTCCAAGTCCACCTCAACATCTTTCGTTAGGTAAGTGACAGATTGTGACGGCAGGGGTGAAACTGATAACGGAATGGTAGTTTAGGAGTGCAATTGATAATTTTTAAAGTTTGGGGGGTGATGAGACATTGAAGTCAAAGTATGGGTTTTTTTTTGAATTTTTCCCAAAAGGAATTAACATAGGAGTACTTAATATTCATTCATAAAATGTGGTTGGATACCCAAAAAGAAAAAAAAAAAGTGGTTGGATTACCCTATGAGACAATAAAGTACTTATTTTTGTTTTTCTTGATACAGCACATAGATGCTTCGGACCACTAATTTCTATTACTTTAATCCCTTTGGTCGGCTAATCTTTATTCAAATCAATTTTGTAAATCACCCTATAAAAATATATAAATTACGCTATAAAAATGTCAGGATGAGAAGCAAAAGGGGATGAGCATTGCCTTATTCGCAGGGGAAATTAAACAACAAAAATGATATGGGTACACCGCACTCGCGTACCAATGCATCTCAACCGTTTAAAAGCATTATCAATGTTTCGGATTTTGAATAAACTATTTGCATGAACGGTTAGGATGTATTGATTTACATATGGACACGCGAGTATGGTGTTCCGATAGCAGTGTTGATTAAACAAACACTTGGTCGGCTGAACTAAATTACTTGTCATATATATAGCTGGTCGGAGTTTTAAAAAGAAAAATATACATATATATAATAAGATCTAGGTGGTTTGATAGATTCTGTACAAAAGCTCAAGTCAATAATATGGCTGGTCGGAGTTTTAAAAAAACAATAATAAGAGTATTTTATTATGAAATTCAACTTCAGATACTGTCATCAAGCAAAGACGGCCAAGAAAATGAAGACAAATGGCAGAGATGGAACAATGGAGACAAATGGCAGAGAGATAACAAGAAGAGTAGATATACAAACAGGGCCGGCCCTGGGCAGGCCCAGGACGGTTTTTGGGGGCCCCTTCTCGTAGAAAAAAAAAATTTATATAAAAAAAAAAAAAAAAATTATATAAAAAAAATTATATATATATATATATATATATAAAGGGCCTCAAATTGAGAATAGGGTTGGGGCCTCGCGAAACACAGGGCCGGGCCTGTATACAAATCAAATCATTACTATAGAGTAATAGCGAAGAGAACTTCGAAAAGACCAAAACTCCTCTCATAGTGCTGGAACTCGCGAAAACTTGGGATTTGGGACCCAGCCGTGCACTAGTTGGATGACACAGTGCCGTGCACCCATCCGGCCGTTGCAAAAATGTATGGTTCGAATCAAATCCAACTCCATGCGAGAGTCATTGCTTAGATTTGATCTGAACCGTAGATTTTCGCAATGGACAACCGGATAGAATACATAGCACGTTTACATATAACTAGTGCACATCATTGACCACTTGACCACTTGTCCAAAAACTTAACAAAACAAGAAGATAAACAAAACACAACTTGTTGACAATATTTCAAGAAAAAAGCTGGATGGTCCCAAGACCAATAAAAAAAAGTGCGCTGCTCAAGAAAGCTTCAACCCAAATGGCCTTTTTCAAAGAACACCTCCCACTGCCGCCCCATCGACACCCAATCACCTAAAAACAAAATCGCGGATATCCCCACCACCAGCACAAACGCCTAAACCACATCTGCCTACCACCGCAAAAACCCAGCCGCAAACACCCAAATGCCAAACGGAAACCCCAAAACGCTTGTGAGACGGGAAACACCCAAAATGAAAATAAAACGAGAGAGAGAGAGCGCGCACGCAAAGAAAGAAAAGGAAAAAAAAAAAAACACACGACCCACCACTCCAAAACTCTAAAAGCACCTTCATATGTAGTCACGTCCACCACCCACCAAAAAACCTAAGGAGATCCGAGAAGGAGAGGGCAACATCACAGCCGGACATCGAGCGGAAAAGAAGACGAAAACTAGATACAAAGGAAAGGGAGAATGGAATAGAGAATGAGAGTGTTAAGGGAGAAGAAGAAGAAGAAGGGAGGAGAAGGGGAGAGGGGAGGCGCCGCCGCCTCCGAAACACAACTCTGGACACAGTTATTCAGATCCGTTTGATGTTTGTGGGCCCATGTGCATCCAACGGCTCCAGAACGTAGTTATTTTTGAAGTTGTGTCCATAGCATTGTTTAATAAATATAGTGACTTTTTTTTCCGCGAAGTAGGAAGAAATATCATTAGATAACAACCAAGCATACAACAAGACCCAACGTACCTGAAACATCTCAACAATAAACAACAATAACAAAAACTAAACAACATTAATAAGCATGTTTTCACTAGAAGGCTGAATAGAAAATCTATCACCGGTGTCCGCATGAGGAACAAAAGAGGCCAGAGCATGCTTAGCTAGAAAGTGTGTCCGCTGGACATGTTGGCCTGCAACCTTCGAAATTTGACAAAAAGACAACTTCGAGATCTCCACTGCCAGGTTGCGCAACAAAAACGTGTCATGATGATGATACTCAACCCTCCCTGCTATCTGCATTATTGCATTAAAGTAATCAGAAACACATCAACCATATTATAATTATGAATTAAAGCCCATCTAATGGCTTCATAACAAGCTTGAATTTCTGTTTGGATTAGGTGTCGAAGTATATGAAGATAAGGCTTACTTCGCAATAAAAATTCTATTGGGGTGGCTAGCCATGAAACCAATGCCACTCCAATCGCTACCCTCTTTCCAAGCACCATCCACATAAAGGTGGCAGATATGTTGGTCCGCTTCAAATCTAGGACAATGCTTAATAATAAATGAAGGGTTCTTGGCAGAAGGAGAAGTATTTGGCGGAACTAGAGATTTGGAATTGGTAAGCCAATAAGAAGCGCGCCGAAACTACTGAGCATAGTCCTTAGCCATGCCAATAATAGAGGCCACATTCAATGGCATATCCGAGAAAACCACTCGATTTCTACTTTTCCATATAGCCCAATGAATAGAGATAAAAAAAGGAGAATTTTCGTTTATCTTTGTGCAACTGAATTATCTCATTTAGCAGCCAATTAATGACCACTCCTGAGAATTACCAAAAGAAGGACTCCGAAATTCACTAGTCTCCCATACTGAAATAGCTTGTGGGAAAAAGCAGAATAAATGCTCAATAGACTCATTCACCACTTCACATAGGGGAGAAATTGGAGAAATATGATGGAGACGCAAAGCCACATTTTCCCTGACTGGCAAAATTCCCGTAAGACATTTCTATATGAAGATCTTTATCCGTTCGAGGAGATCTAGATTCCAAATCATATTACAAAATATTATAACTTTTAGAATCCAAACAGAATACTCAGAAGAGGGCTGAGATGACCTTTGCATATCATACATAGATCTATATCCTGATTTAGTGCTATAAATGCCTGAATTAGTAAAAGGCCAAACGAGTTGGTCTGAGCAACTAGATAAATATAGCGACTTGTCATATGGATGTTTATAACCTCTATTGCAATACACTTCTAGTTCTAGTACATCTGAAAAATCTTGAACAGCTAATCATAAGTATCCCTTGGCTATTCTGGTGCTTCCAGTAATTCACCTGAATCGGTTGGTTGTCACATAAGCTGTTGTAATTGGTGTTGTAGTCGATTATTGTGTCTCTAGATTATGCCTAATTAGTACAGACCAACATATAATTTGCTTGGGCTAATCCTTCAAGGAAATTGCTTTTTATATTCCCTCAGTTTAGACATTCAACCACTATATGATCTAAACACCCATTTTAGATCATGATTCCCGTCCCCTCTCAATAAAATATCTTCCAAAAAAAAAAAATTTAATTAATTTAATTATTGATTTCTAATATGGAACCACTTCCAGATTAGAAGCTTAATTTAGGAAAAAATGGTATATATGAATGAACAAAAAAGTAGAGAAGTCAGATGATCCAAAGACCACAAAACTCATAATTGGTCAAACAAACCAAAGGATTCCAATTTTAACATATTGGCTAACCTTGTAGGCTGCATCAACGTCTTCTCTTCTTTTTTCTTTTTTTTAACGGCAAAAAAGAATTTTAGTAATCTTTGGAAACAAATTACAAAGATTAAAGGGATCTAAGGAAAATAACGAAGGGTAACGAGTTGACAACCAAAGAAGGCATATAGCTCCCCCAATTGCAATGTGGAAATATAGTAAAAGATCAAATGTATCCCCCACTGAGAATACTTCATAGCAACTGGAGAAAAAGCTTTGAGAATGCTCCAAATCCCCACAAAGAAAGCACTCCATCTAGACTTTTAATCCACTAAGAATTGATCCTCAATGCTTAACTGAATAGCATAATACTTCAATAATAGCTAGCATCCATGCACCTTGACTTGGATAACATTTGAACTCCTTAGACTCACAAGAGAAAGACCCTAATAAGCATAATAAGAAGCAACAACACAAGCAGAGACAACTTCACAGCAGCAACATAATAAGCATCAATCCAGAAATGAGACACCACAACTCCAATAAATTATAATAGGCAGCAACATCACAAATAGAAATAACTTCACAGCAGCAGCAATCAAGAAATGCAACATCACAAGAAAATCAAAGGACTGTAGCATAGCACAACATTCAAAGGATAGCATCAACAGCCTTCAAATTGGATAGCATAAGAAACATGGAATCACTCCACAAACCGTGGCAGAAGAAAGTACCCAGGGAGCATATGCATAATCACAGCAACAGCAAGAGATCAATCCAAAAGAACCAGCCCATGAATAGAACCAACATGAACATCATACATGCAGGGCAGCCCAGAAAAGAAGACTTGAGCTAACAGCAGCATACCAAGAACAACTCCAGCAGATAGATAGTAGAATAGATAGCACCCAGAGAAGCAGTTGCAAAATCACAGTAACAGTATAGATAGCAATCCGTACGTAGTAGATAGAAAGCACTCACAAAGGCAGATGCAAAATACAGCAGCAGTAAATAGATGAATCCAGAAGCATGGAACACCACAGATAAAATCTCTCAAAAATCATTAAAAGGAGAAGGACATAAAAGACTCCAAGATATGTAATACAACAGGACACAAAGGGAAGAAGAGAAGACACCGAACACCCCAAAAAATTGAAAAAGATCACACCCCATCACCTCACAAAACAAAGAAAACAGACCCAAAAAATAAAGAAAAGGAGACCCCCCCAACCCTGCCCACTCACCAGAAAACCAAAAAAAAACCCACCAACCAAAAAAGACCAAAGGAGAAGCAAAGAAAGAGAAAAAATGAGACCCCTAAAACCACCCAAGCCCTAGACCCCACAACCCACTCAAAAGCTAATAACCCCAGTGATAAGAAATCATAATGCTTTCAGAATGCTTCTCAGCCTATAAATGAAATTATTTACAGAGTAATCAACAAGCTCCCATTTTGTTCTCACCCAAAGAGCCACTCTCAGTTTTATTAGATCCGACACTTCTTCCTTATCAAAAGATTTTCCTTGGAACGCAATTTCATTAAAAGCAAACCTCAACCGTGTTCCTCTCGTGGCGACCCAACCGGGGCATCTAGACGGTACCTGTTTAATCATCGGTCAGATTTTCAAATGAAAGATTTTGAGACAGTTTAAATGAAGGCTATGGTGGCGGACTATGTAATTAAAACTTAGTTCTACTTTTATACTTCTAATTCAACCAGAGGCGGCTCCACTTGGAGTCCTGGGTGGTCACCCGAACACCCTAAAAAAAAAAATTATTTTAAGAAATACATGTAAAAAAAAATTATATAAAATTTTGGTCATTTTGAACACCCTAACCAAAATGTTTGAACACCCTACCGAAAATGTTTGAACACCCAATGCTAATGAACGATTGCTTGTTACTCATATTGAGAGTGATGTATTTGCTACCGTTGATAATCATGCTATTAGGTTGAAATTGGAGCGCCCAAGTTTGACTTGAATTAGGGCGCCCAAGTTTGACTACACAATAGACAAAACTTTGCAGGGCTGCCCCGGTGCTACCGAACTCCGTTTTGAGCGTGGTTTGAAGTGTTGACAAACTTGTTAAGTCTACTTTCTAATCCAATTGGTTTGGACCCAAAATAATTTGCACATCAAAATCTATGATCATTTTACCCTCAGAAGGTCGGGAAAAAAAGTCATTTTACTAAAACGTGCGCATCTCCCTCATTTTGAAACAGATTGGGACATATTATATATATCGAAAAAGAGGGTTTTGAATGTACTAGAAGATGGTGTAGGCTTGGATCTGTTTTGAAGAGGATTTGGTTTGGATTTTGAACACAGAGAGCATTATTCGAAGCTTTCGAGGCATGTTTTGATCCATGTAATCATTGGGGAGCCTATCGGCCACAACTTAAGGGTATTTCGAGGGTCCAAATTGGGGTGTCTACAACACCCTCGCAAAAATTTCTGGAGCCGCCACTGAATTCAACGGTGTTATTCAATACATAATATTTGTATGCTTTGGTTTATGCCTTTTAACAATACCGTAAAGAGAGAAAAACACTGGAGTACAGACATGAACGAGACCCGTCCGCTCAAACTAGCCATTAGTTCTTCCAATGGTAACAAACCCTGAAGTTTAAACTCTTGCACTGGAGGTCAAATGTCATGTTAATAACTTACTAATATTTTGCACTAAATTGGGACAACTAACACTCCATTGTGACCTTCCCTTTGAAAGATATATATATATATACACCGGCGATCCTGTCAAGGATCCCGGATTTCCCGGATTGAAGGGTTTTTCGGTGTTTTGATGCTTTTAAAAATTGTTTTTGGGAAATCCGAGCCGTCCAATGTCTTCAAAAGGTGTTTTCCAAGGTCCACGCGGGAAATCTTCAAAAAAAAATACCGGGAAGGGCTTGATCCAAGCAGTTTTTCGCAAAAACTGTATATATATATTTTTTGCGAAAACTGCTTGGATCAAGCCCTTCCCGGTATTTTTTTTTGAAGATTTCCCGCGTGGACCTTGGAAAACACCTTTTGAACACATTGGACGGCTCGGATCGTCAAAATTTGATCCGGAACTATGAATCCCGGATCCGGGAGCCCGGACTAGATAAGGACTGTATATATATATATATATATATATATATATATATATATAAGCTGTACTACCATGAACTTAACGTTGATCTATCTTGCATTTTAATTATGACTCTGGCGTACTGAAGAAACAATAAGACAATTTAATCAGAAGTTCAGCGGCGAGTCTAGGAGCTTATCATCCACCAAGCCAACATCATGCCTGACTTGTGACTCCACAAAAAGCCACCTTGAATTAGGAAGGAACCATCTAATGAATGAGAACTATTTTCTGACTTCATTACCAGCTATTAGGAAACAACTATCATTCTAATTTCATTATTTTCCAAAATCCTTTAATGCAAAATCGTAAAAGTACAGTCAGCCATTTTGCCCTTTCAATTGTATCGATAGTCCAAGTTTTTAAATAACGGTTTCTTGATACGTAACAGTAACGGTTTGAGTGTAACGGTTTCGGTAGTATCGAATGTTACGTAATAGGAATCGGGTGTAGCAGTAGTGAATTTTGAAAAATAAATTTTCGATAAAAAAATAATTATAAATTGCTTAAATAACCCGTAACGGTCGAGTATAGGCCGTAACAATCGTGAAACGGTCCGTGAATCGGTTATTGACCAATACGTAACAAGAACAAGCCGATAGGCATACGATTTTTTCCTCTCACCTGTATACCGGGGTGTAACGGTATCGCAGAGGCCAAAAAAAAATTACGTATCGGCCGGTATTTAAAACATGATCGACACATCCTTCACTCAAACACGAAATAAAACTTTAGCTGGATCACTACTAATTAGTCATCATGTACACTCACTATCTTATTAGTACACGTTCCAGATAGTGAGTCTGCTAATGCCCAGCAGAGGAGTCAGGACACTATAAAGCAAGAGCATCAATGTATTTCATGAGCAGTTAACTTCTGCAACGGTGGCTACACATTTACGGGATCTACACATATCGAACGGCTCCAGGTTTGTCTCCCAAGCACTTTTGTTTATCCGAAGACTTTGACTTGGTGGCTAGGCTTTCTCTATTTCTTCTAAGGATTACGAGGGTCTAAAATAATATTTCCATAAATAATAGGGATCTATATCTTGTCCTACATCAAAATCTCATGTTTGTGAATACGCACAAGAACTCGATGTAGTGCAATATACGCAGCAATCTAGTGAGTCTGCAAGCACTTTGTTGTTTTGACAGCTCTGAATTGTAGTGATAGTGTGATACTACTATCACAACTCAACCGAGGTTCAAAAAACTATAGCCTCCGATCCCAATGGGCGATTCCCGCAACTAAGGACAAACATGTGTTGCCAAACTCACTGATACAATGGTATCAGACGCATCATTGAACATTAAACGTGTTAGATACACTGCAAAACGGATTCAAACAATTTGGTGAACATACCGTCTAATGAATCCGCGACTGATCTTTTCACCTACATAAAGAACACTAGTAGATTTGCAGACATTGTGGTTAAGTCGAACCATACCGTGTATACCAACACAATTCTCGGATTATATTGAGCTCAAGAAGGCAAAAACCATGGTTATGGTTCAATGTTGTCAGATTAGAAACAGCTCAAGGAACTTGGGCACGAACTCGCTTGTTTGGATCCGCAAGTTCCTTCCTCCAACTTGGCTATTTAAGTTGCCATTTTATGAAGCAGCAATTCTCATAATGCCTTTGCTCAAAAACTTTAATTGTCAACCCTACTTGTTTTGGGCCTTTTGGCACGATTTTATGCTGTTAATATTCTGCTATCAGTGCCATTGTGTTGGTCCAACTTCTTAATTGGCTGATTCCTTTCATTTCTAGGACTCTCTTCTCCTTTTAAGATTTCCTATCTGCCGCTACCTAACATATCGGCCGTTATGAAGCCATTTTTCGGTTATCCAATACTGCTACATGACCACTATACTCTGGTGCTTCCAATCAGGGGCGGAGCTATGTATATATATTTTGCGCATATTTTTGGTAGATATTTAAAAAAAACTATAAAATTTTGAAAATAATTAAGAAGTAAGAACAATTTTCACTTTGCGAACACTAAATTAAAATACTAAGTTATGGTGAGAGTGATACCATGTGACAATGATACTACGTTCGTCGAATGATATAATAACAGCACTACTCGAGATTAATATTCAATTTATCAAAACAATCCAATAAAAACTCGAATGACTAAATTTAGTCCTGAAAAATTTCATTGAACTAAGATTTGTTTCATAGATGGCCCCCTCCAACTTTGATTCTCGGCTCCACCACTGCTTCCAATAATTCACACCTGTATGTGCCGATTCCCATTACATATCACATCATATCCAATTTTTAACCGAGAAATGTTATGCGCAAAGAAGCTTACACCAAATCATACACAGAATGTGAGAACATGAAGTCGTGTTTTGCAAACACCTTTTTTAAAAAACACTCACATTTTGTGTATGGTTCGGTGTAAGTTTCCTTGCGCATAGCATTTTTATTTTTAACCAGCTTGCTTTTGTGCCATTCTAACAACTATAGGAAAAATGTCACCGCGGCTACACCGGATGTCCACTATGCTTCATTTGATAGTCCGCTACTATTACACCGCTTCCGCAATTTAAAACCATGAGTTGGACCGTAAGCCTTTGGGCATACCAATTTTGTTTTTTTTGGTTGATTTGAGTACTCCCTACTCCCTAGAGAGGATTCTCTATCTTTTTCTCATACTTCTAGTGTTCTCTTTTTTTATAAACTTATTCTGGTGTTGTATAATCAGAAGAACAAAACAAGGTTTAACAACAGATTAGAGCATGCAAGTGTAATTACCAGATTGAGACATGAATGCAGTTCTTATGGGTGCCGCGATTGGCTCACAATGGTAGCTTTCTAGAAGCTGAATCCGGTGGTCTAAAAAACAGAAATCAGATAGAGCTGCAGCTGTTGCTGGGATCAGAACTTCAGAGCAATAAAAGACCCTTGTTTTGGGTGCCTAATCTTCTAGAGCCCATGGACAACGTTCAATACTTGGCCTATAAATCTGGTGCTGTACTCTTGTATTTGGTGTGGTGTAATACTGAGAGTAACAGATAGAAATTGTAGAGTTTTTGTGAGTTGAGTGTGAATGTAAATCCTCCCCACAAATAGTTAATACTCTGCCTCATCCATGGACTTACCCGATTTGGGGGAACCCGGTAATTTTTCTTGTGTACTCTCTGTAATTGCTTTATATTTCGCGTGTGTGCTTGGTTTGTCAATTCGTCGCATAAGAGTTCTCAGTTTTTGTTCACACCAACTGATGAAGACCCTAACGATGTAGCACCCACAACCGTACTGCTATCAAGCACATATAGGTTATCCAGTTTCCTCCTCCCCATCAAGACACTAGCACCCTTAGAAATTCTCAAAACTCCACCTTCAGCGGTATACTTCCAACTATTGGAGTCAAGAGAATCTAAAGAGACAAGGTTTCTCATCAACACTGGTACATGCCGAACTCCAAACAATGTCTTCACAACACCATCATGCAACCTAACTTTAATTGTTCCAACCCCAACAATTCTACAGGGCATATTGTTTCCCATGAGAACTGTACCACCGCTGATAGCTTCATAGGTATCAAACCATTCCTTATGCGGACACATGTGGTAAGAACATCCGGAGTCTAGAATCCACTCGGTACTAGAATAGACATCACCAACTGTCACAGAAAGGACAGTCTCAGACCCATTAGAGTCCAGCAACAACCTTCTCTTTAATTTTGCCCTTATTTTCCAACTTACGACAATTTTTCTTTGTGTGCCTGTGCTTCTTACAGTAAAAACAAAATAATTCATCCTGATTTGTGGACTGCAAGCCAGAAACCCCCCTACTCCCATTATCCCTCTCAAAAGTTCTTCCTTGCACAGCCAACCCATCAGCATAAACATCACTCTCACCGGATACTTTTTTCGTTAATTCTTTTGAATATAAACTGGATTTCACATCCTCTATGGAAATCGTATTCCTCCCATACAATAGGGTAGTAACAAAGTGTTCATACGATGGAGGTAAAGAACACAAAACAATGAGGGCTTGATCTTCATCAATATCAATCGAAACATCAATATTTTTTAAAGCCATAATAATTCGATTTAACTCATCTAAATGGTCTTTAATGGGCGTACCTTCCCTCATACGAAACGTATAAAGGCGTTGCTTCAAATACAACCGGTTGGTAAGCGACTTTGTCATGTAGATGTTTTCCAACTTCAACCAAATACCGGCTGTGTATTTCTCCCCGTTCATAGTGAATCCTCTCTTGTTCTTCGACCGTGAACGTACCTCTAAAGCTTCATGCTTGGGGGGGAACCACGTAAATCTTGTGTTCTTGATTTTCGCTTGTTGGTTTGTTTTTCTCTTATTTTGTGGCCTGTCATAACAGTTTTCACTAGGAGCAAAATTAAACGGGGACTATCATGTCGTCGGAAACTTATAGTTTACACATTAGTCAAGCCAATGCTAAAAACAAGATTGGGTGCACCTACGGGCCCTACAGAGATTTTTCATTTTTTTAATAATCGGATGTCGATGTCATCTTGTGCGTACCTTGAATAATTTCAGGTCTTGAATTTTTTTTTTTTGCACGGCAAAATAGTTTCATTAATCATCGAAATATTACAATGACTAATAGAAACAAGGAGAAAGCAACAAATTGCCTAATCCGAGACCCAAACAACAATTGGCGAGGAACCAATCAAAGAAACTCCTAAGGCTGAAGCCTACACCTATTGGGCAAAGCCCACACCTATTCAGGTCTCGAAATTAACGACCGGGCAAACGTAATATAGAGAATCTTATGTAGAAAATCCTCATTGCTAACGTAAACATTTAAAAATATCCATGTATAAGTTGATACGCCTCTGCACAAATATGAATATGCGCTCTCGCAGAACATGAAGTGGCTTCGATTGTGAATCTGATGAAATTCCAATGGCTTGAAACAGGAAAGAAAAATTGAAGTAGTGAAACGACCACGTTTTATTAGAGGATACAATTCTATATACTTGGTGCTTCGGAAAAAAAGAAAAAAGTAGTTTTTTGGTTTTGTCTTTATTCAATTTTTTTTTACATTTGTTAGTTTTGCGTCAAGTTTTCGTGATTTATGAATTCGTCTCGTCGAGATAAGTCCATAAACCATGAAAACTTGACATAAAACTAACAAATGCAAAAAAAAAAAAAATGAATAAAGACAAAATGAAAAAACCAAAAAACCAGTTCTGCGTTTTTTTTCCAATGCACCAATTACGATTGAGCAAGTATTTAATAATGCTGGACCTCATTTAACGTTTCATCATGCTATTAGAACGGAACTTATTTTATCAAACATTGTTGACAATTTATAATTCACACTCCACGATGACAAACTCAAAAAAAATAAAATAAAAATAAAAAAATAATTGTAGGATGATAAAATAAAAAAGAGACTATATATGAGCCCATTTTGACCCCAAACTATTTTTTGCATTATGCATCATGAAACGTGGATTTTTTTTAATTATAGTCAGAATAGATTATTAATGTATAGGAGTGTTTTAGAAGATGTGTGCATAATAGATTTTGCAACAGAGTAGTGTTTAAGAGTAATCATCAAAATAGATTATGATGAGGGTTTTTTTTACCCCTAATGCAAAAGTACCTTCAATGCTGATTATCAAATTGTATTATGTCTAAATACATTTTTACTCTTAATACATTATGTCTAAATACATTTTAGAGAATGCATTATGTCTAAATACATTTTTACTTTATGTGTCAAATACTAAAAAATGGAAAACCACACAATGCAAAATGCAATAATGAGAGTGCACGTGAGGGGATGTCGAACCTTTTGAAAACGCTGTTAACCTATTGTAGTATGTCTAAAATAATGATCTTTGTTTTGCATCTTTTTTTCTTCCTTATCTTTAATTTGCTGTTCTGCATCTTTACAATGTTGCGGTTGCATGTGTTGCTCTCAATATATGGTTTTTCTCTATGACAAGAAGAAGGTCGATAGAAGTAAGTCTAATTATTCATTGCTTCCCCGAAGCACGGCACATAGTATTTCAAAACGGCTTATTTGTACGGATAGTCCCCAAAGTATTAGCGAAATATCACTTTGGTCTCCAAAATATAAATCGTGTCTATTGAGTCCCCAATGTTAACAATTCGCGTTTAAATAGTCTCTGGAGCTAACTCTGTTTGTGCTCTCCGTTAATTACGGGGTATATTTGTAACTTCATCTCAAAACGACCATCCGTATCAAATCTCCTCATCTTCAACCTTACAACCCTATTCCCAAATCTACTTTCCCATCAAAACCAAACAGACAAACAAAGACAAGAATTGTGCATCTCCAACCAAGAGAGGGCACAATTAGAGTGGTATAAATCTCACAAGGCCTCTGTATAGCCTCTTCACCAACTTGGAATGTGTCTGTGCAAATAGCACACTGGGAATCAGAAGAATCCGAAGCCAGAAATTGATCCGAATCTGTGCAAATAGCGCCTCGACTGCACACTTGGAAGCCAGAGGGGTCCCATAGCAGTTGTGATCGTTCTTAGCCAGTTGTTGTATTAATTGCTCAAGGCCCGTTGGGATCGCTTACTTAAGAGGAACACCACCATTAGAGAAACCCAAATAAACCCAGTCTTGGAAATATTGCCATTGATTTTAACCTTTTTTTTTTATCACCAACAAAAACAAAATAAATGGGTTATTTCTAGAAGGATCCGGTATGGTTTTTTGAGGTGACGTGCCATGGGAGAAAGGGGAGATGTTTAGAGAAGGGGAAGGGTACTGTGGTGAGGTGAGAGGAAAGAGAGAGAGGGTTTGGGGTAGAGTGAACAAATAAGCAATTGTGATGGGAGTAGGAGACTAGCAATCATAACCTATTTTGTTTTGTGTCTTGAAGCTCTTACCTTTAATCTCGACTGGAGATTGAGAACCAACAGCCGCCGCCACACCCAATCACTGCCAGCACAGCCGGACAAAAATCACAGAGGAGTGAGAGACTTCGAAAACCCTTCAAATTTGGACCCCAAATTCGGAAGAAGAGAGAAGAATTTGGTGTGTTAAAAGAAGAGATTAGATAAAGAGAGATTTGGCCAGTGAGAGAGAGAGATGGGCGACTAGAGTAGGAGAGAAAGGGTTTCCCCTTTCGGTAGGAGAGAGAAGAAAGAGAGAGATAGGTGTCAATTTGTTAGGGTTAGGGTAGAAGTTTGGAGGTTGAAGATGAGATAATTTGTAGCAAAGTTCCATAAATACCCCTGGATTTAACATTCAATTTGGACGGAGTTAGCTTCGGAACCATTTAAACGCGAATTGTTTACATAGGGGACTCAATAGAAACGATTTATATTTTGGGGACCAAATTGACATTTCGCTAATACTTTGGGGACCATCCGTACAAATAAGCCATTTCAAAACACTCTAACATCATACATTTGTTTGGAGTCCATTTCTAAGTCTATAGACCTTACACAATTGCGTAGTGCTGGAATGATCCGGAGCACCACGTCGCTGTGCTCTAGAACTAAATGAATAATTACTCGTAAAATATATACATGGTGGAGCACAGGGAATCTGTTCCTAACACAATAAGACGATAATGCCTTTCATGCATGCACTTGTAAGAAATGGTTAGGGCTTTAAACTCGCATTTCATTGTGGGAATTAAGCGAGAGGAAAGGGACAAGACAAGACATTAATTTAGACTTTAACCAGAGTCAAGATCTAAAGCATTGAAGAATCAAAAAGAAAGAATAAAAATGAAATGGAAATTATGAAAGTTTGTTTTGGGAAGGATCTTTCAGTGCAATCAACTCACCAAATTGTTTTTTTGGTTTGTCATCCACTTATACCCCCAAAATCAAATCACTTTCCCACCTCACTTGCACCCTCTTTACCTTACATGATATGACAACTTTCTTGCCTTTACTATCATCTTCTTCGGTTGAGTTTTGTAAAAACTTTATGTTAAAATCCAAAAGCTTACTAGGTGGAGAGAGGTTCATAACCACCCCTCACGTGAAGCCACATTTAAGGTCGGTCATTTATAATCACAACTTCGGTGTATCATTGTACGACCTTTTATTTAGTCTGTCATCTTAGTTATGAATTGTGAACTTTTTAAAATAAGGTGAAATTTGCCTCACTCTAGAACCATGAAGAAACTTAATTTATATGTAAACCAAATGGTTAAGCTATTAGGTGGAGGTCGAAGATTATATATTATTGATCAGTGATCACCTATTTCATTTTCAACCAAAGTGAGATTGTATTTCTTGACATTTGGTAGTTAACAATCCAATATCGTACCAAAATAGGCTATAGATTCTGTGTTCGAACCTCACCTCCTACTTGATAATTAAATACGTGAGCGTGTATGGCTTACTTATGAAGGAGACCCTAGATACACGTGATGATTTTGCGGTCAACAATCGAATAAGTTTGGATCATTTTAACTGGCTTACTTCGATTATTAATGATCTCCTTTATGGGTTTTGGTTAAATTGGATAACTTTCAATATTAATATTCATTTCGACCAGAAAAATTAGAAAGAAAGAAAAAAAGCCAAAATAGCTATAAAACAATTATTATTAAAAAAAAAAAACCAATTGGTCTCTCTCTCTCTCTCTCTCTCTCTCTCTCTCTCTCTCTCTCTCTCTCTCTCTCTCTCTCTCTCTCCTCTCTCTCTCTCTCTCTCTCTCTCTCTCTCTCTCTCTCCCCAAAAGGTAAAGGTAAGTAATTAATGCATGGAAGAAAGAAAGATTTCCACTTTAGAACATAAAATGTGATGGGCTAAATACGTATAAAGATGTCCAACTTAATCAAGTTGGGACTAAATTTCAATCAAGGTAATAATGCCTGCCCACGTTCACTTTCTTTGGCATATAGTACCACCATTCACTTTCCATCAATTTCCAAGCTAAAAAGGTCTCCATTAAACAGGAAAATTGGATAAAGTATAGTAAAAAGTCGTTTGCAAAAAAAAGCTGGCGGTGAGATTAGACTCCTAAAATTAGTCGAAGCGTGCGTAAGTTGACCTGGACACTTGGCTGATACGTGCATGAGATGCTAGTCATTTTGCTGATGAAATGAATTTGTGGTCAATAGGGACACGTGCAAATGATGGCATTGTCTTTCCCTAATGATGGATTCCCACCGTTTCTTCCACTGTGTGGGTTCCACTCCCGACTACGAAACAAATGCCCGTCTTCGAAGGGCAATTATAGGAACGCAATTACAAAATACAATTTTGAGTATGACAGGCATAGATGAGTCTACGTATAACCAATAATTTCGAACACAATTATGTCTGAAAGATGTGTTTCTAGACTTTTTCATATTCGAATTCAAAATTTGTTAGGAACGTTTCCAAATGCGCAGTGTGTAATCTCTTCACCCATCGTGAATGGGTGTGTAAGTGGTAGCGTATTTCTGTGTCACTCGAAGCATTGCTTCGAATTTGACCAGCAAACTACGAAGTTTCGAGAATTTGGTGTGGAATAATTCAAGAGAAAATTTATTAGAGACCGTACTGAGAGAGAGGGGGATGGTTTTGAAAAACCAATTCGAACAAAGTACAATCGAAAAACAAAGTGAAAGCTAGCAATCCCAACCCAAGGAGTTGGCCAAGTGGTCTTGGACTGGGACTTAGGGGTTTGCTCCCACCTAAAGTCTCAGGTTCAATTTCATTTGCCAGCAACTCTTGGGCCCACCTCACCTCTCCGCGTAAGCGTGTGAAACAGCTGTGGGAGAGGCTATAAGAATTAGTCTAAGATGCGCGCAAACTGACCCAGAACAACTGCATAAAAAAAGTGAAAGCTAGCCCGAAAACTATGAGTTATTAAGAAAAAAAACCCTAGCTATCATAAATGATATATATTCATCAGCCAAAAAGATCAATAAAGTGAAATAACAAGCCATGCCAGTATGGCAGTATGCAAACCAGTTGAGCAAACATAATGCAAACAAGGTGTTCAGTGAGTTGAAAAATCTTTTGACCATGAAACGTACCTACTGAACGTACTGCAAATTCTTTTTGACAGCATGTCAGAAGATAAAAAAAAATTCTGGGCGAAAATCAACATTGTTTGTTATGGCTAGTGATGCTTGAATCCACGGTCAAATACGTAAGAATACATAGTGTCAACCACTAGGATACCGCTCCACTCGTTAACCTAATAATCACTACCAATTTTGAACCTTTTTTTTCCCAATCGTATGGCTGCAATTCATGCGGCGAAAATCAAAATGGTTTGGTCTGATGCCCGAGCTATTGGTCCTGTTTGGTTTTGGATTTCGAAAAAAATTGAAGTCATATTGGTTTTGGATTTGGTCGAAGTAAACCGAACCAAAACATATAACATTAACACAAAACCCCTGTACTAAACTTACAACACCCATCTTCCGATTGTCTACTTTAGAGATTTGGTGGATTTTGGATGTCTGGAATTTGTTTCCAGACATTAGTCCTATGTTTTGGCAGTATCTATTTGTTTTGGTCTTTTTACTTCTTTGCAACAAAAAATAATTGTGTGCGAACGTGCCAGAGAAAGCCTTTAAGTCTTCTCTCACAGATTAACTTTGGAAAACCAAATCTAATTAGACGACTGTGTTTGAATGGTTCAATTACCTCAACTTAGAGGATTTTTCTTTCAAAGTGAAAAAATACAAACCAATTTACTTAGGAAATTAAAGAACAATAAAGAAACAAGGTACTTTGATTAAAAAATCAAAAGTAAACTTACTTCGAAATCTTCTTCAACTTCAAATAGAAAGACAATACGAACTTCGAACACTGGATTGTTACAAATACTACTTTCATCTACTTCCTAAATTACTTTCCTAAACTACTTCGAACTGAGTCGAATTCCTAAACCTACAATTCTAACTGCCATAGAACAAACCAAACAACATTTTTGCTGTTTGTTGAAGATTTGTCCGGAATTTTTCACTCTTCAACTTCTTCTATTTATAGACCTTGCTTGCAGTTTTAACTTCCCGCCGATCTCTTGGCTTCGAACTTCATCATTTCATTTCAAAAGATTGTTTCTTCCATCCAAAAACATATATTTGAACTTGAATCTACACGGTTACTCATTCAAATTACATTTTGCACATGATTAATTTCAAAGGATAACTTCCTTGCACGATCTACTTCATGGGTGATTGTTTCAACTGTTAATTGCCCAGTTTTACACGCGCAATAACATGAAATTCATGCCTTCTAGTAGTTTGTAATGTGGCTTTGAAGCCCACTCCTTAGCTATAACTGCCTTTTAAACTAGAGAACAATACGATATCATATTGATCTTCTTATAACACTTTAATCCAGTACTTCTCATTAACGACAGGTTCCCAACGTTTGGTATTTCTGATTACGTGCTAATTAATTAATGGATGTGTTAATTTTATATGTAAACACTATTACAATTCCATCGCAAATCTTAGTTAATAATCCCTGGATTTAGTATGTTTTAGAATTAGTTCCATTGGGTTAAATTTGTTTCTTGACTGCGATATTTTATCTATTCATGCTTGTTCTATTAATTAAACTCAACTTGTTATTGACCAAAACCCGAATAATTGAGTAAACCGGACCAAACCGAATAGAGCAAACCGGACGAAAACATAAGTCGTTTGGTACGGTTTGAGTTTTTGAAATCTGAAAACCCAATAAACCCTGTAAAACAAAAACACCATGGGTACACCACCATGTGTATCCCAATTGTACACCATCAAATTTCGATCTTCCAAAAGCATTTTCGACAATCCAGATTTAAATTGCACTATTACCGGCAGCGGTAATAGTGCACTTTAAATCCAGAATGTCGAAAAATGTTTTTGGACAGTTGGAATTTGATGATTTACATTTGGGGTGCACACGGGTGGCGTACTAATAGACGCGTTGGTTATAAAATTAGTGAAAAAAAGGACCAAAACGAACCACTTTGCTAGTCCAAAGTAATAACATTCCATGCACCTGAAATGAATCACTGCAACTTTTCTCGAATTATAATGATTGTCCCACGCACATCTTGAATATTATGATTATGATCAATAAAGCACTATAAAATAATTATGATGCCTGTTTTAATGATTCACCTTTCTTTTGATTTTTCGAAACTCTTTTTATTGTATCATCTCACTGGTTCTTTCCAAGAAGAACCTTTGCAAAATTAGTTTTGAAATTAAATCTACCTTAATAGTTTCTTGATTTTTTGGCAATTTGATTCTGAAACACCGATCCAGTAGAGCCATATCACTACATGCCCATAATTTTATAGGTATCCTGTCCCACAAAGATGATATGAGATGTTTATGTTTGTAGAAAACAATTATTTTAATCTTTTTTGTACAGGGAAAAAAAATCAACTCAATGAAAGATACCTTTAACAGCTTGATCAAATATTCGTCTAATTATTTGTTCAAATTTTATGGACTGCGAATTATGGACAAAACCAGAGGTACCGACTCCCGTGTCCAAAAAATGTACCGAGCGCGCTCAGGGAGCCACTAGTGGGTTTCACGCAAACGATTCGAGTCGTTCATTAATCTTAGAATGATTTTCCGAATCAATCATTAATCTTAAAATCCGGAGATTTTGGATCAAGCACTTAAACACGTCCGATTGAGTTGATTTCTCGCGGGTTCCTTCAAAAAATCATTCTAAAATTAATGAAACTCGGATCGTTCGTGTAAGACCCACAAGTGTGTCTCCAAATGCAACCGGTACAATTTTTTGTATCCCGCGTTCTGTAAACGCAGCAGCGTCCGAAAATAAACTTCTTATATCATGAGGAACTCAAAATCAGTACAAAATTTGTACTCATAATTTGTACCCATTGTCGCGCCCATTGTCGCGCCTATTCTCCAGGCATAGATGCAGAATTGTGGCTACCTATGAAACTAGGTGGGTAGAGAGGTAGAGACAAGGAGAATTGTTTGGTCGTGATTGATGACTTGGTGTTGTCAGCTGTCCTGTAGAGCGGTGCCGCAATACAATTTTATAGTGCGGCATCTAAATTGTTGATCGATCTCGATAATTAACGGCTTGGATTTCATTTCGACAATTGATGGCTCGAATCGTGCAAGTATTGATATTAAATATGAGCCGTTAATTGTGCAATTAACAATTTAGATATTGTACTACAACCCTGTAATGCTGCACCGCACTACAAGAAGATCTGATCTGATTACATTCCGCCAAAGAAAAAGGACTCAAATTTGTTACTACGTCCTACAGTACTGAACATGGGATATATAGAGCTACACATGTCAACAATGGCATCATTACAAATTCCACGAAGTGCACGTCAAGGGTGGAAAATACTTGTAGCCAGCAGAATTTGCATGAATTGCTGCGAGTCATAATCTCCATCCGGGATAATAGATTGGAATATATGAATACTTGCTTTAATATATAATACTGTGTTTGATTAGAGTGTGATAAAAGTGATGGAGATTACTTTTGACCGTTAGATGAGAAAGGATATAGAGTAATCCGGAGGAGGGGATTAGCTAATACCACCACTTCCCCTGGTATTAGAACAAACAATCCAATATTGTCTCGTCCCGAGTTCATCAAACACGAAACTAAAGAATAATCGAAAGCATGTGGACCCTTGTGTCCTCCCTGATCATCCTTATCCCTCCTCTCTAATCCCACAATCAAACAATTATAATCACAATCGTCGTTCGGTGCTGAATTATTAGAATCAAGACTTTTGGGATATGAAAATGGAAGAAAAAGGAGGAAAATGGTGGGGGTGATATGTTTTATAAACTAGTATTTTGGAAATTGGTGCTACTATACAGTTCCCAAAGAAGAGGGATTGAGATACATAGATTTGATATGTTTTGTTTTTGTCAACATCCAGTGCCGCTAAAAACGGCATTCACAGACCAAGACAGTTGGCTTAATTGTTGTGTAATAGCACTTAACATTGTGAGGTTGCGGCTTCAAATTATATGGAGAAGAATTTTATTCCAATTGTGATATGGAAAAATATATTCTTCTATCATATGGAAAAGAAAAAAAAAGGCATTCAGTTCGATCTTCTTCACTTCTATACGAGTTCGTATATAAAAAAAGCCAACAAAAAGAATTCCCTTTTTCATGTCACAACTCACAACTCACAGTGGGAGAACTCCATGAGGTTGGCCAAGTAATCTTGGCTTAGGACTTACCAGGGGTGTTTGGAAGCCTCATTTTTAACTTTTTGACTTTTTGGCTTTTTGGATTATGATGAAAATGTATTTTGAATCTGGTAGAAGTGGTAGAAGTGTTTAGGAGATGCGCAGAATACATTATGCAACAGAAGTAGTGTTTAAGAGATATGTGTAAAATACATTTTGAATGTCTTTTTCTTAATCAAAATGAGAAAAGTAGAAAATGAGAAGTCAAAAAGCTCTTCTCTATCTACTTTTAGAGCCTGTTTGGGGGACCCATTTTTGAGTTTTCTCGTTCTCATTATTGATTTTTGGCTGTTTGGGGCGCCACATTCTCAGAATCCATTCTCCAAAACTCGTTTGTCAATTTTAACTTTAGAAGCAAAAGCTCAAAACCAGGTCTAGCCTTCCTTTTCTCATTCTCGTTTTCTATTTCTCCTTTTTTATTTCCCTCTCATTTATCTCTCCCATATTTACCCTTGTTGATGTTATCCCCTTCCACACAACACACGAACCAGAGAGAACGGAGATGCTTGTGATCTGAAACTGTTTCGTTGTTGCTCCCATTCTTCATCAGAAATCAGTCGATTTGTGTGATGTTTCAAGAAGAGGGTTCCGGTGGGAGAGAGAATGAGAGTTTCATGGTTACAGTCTTACACACACACACACACACACAGAGGGCGCACCTGTACTCCGAAAGAACAACAACGATTGCGGTGGATCTACGGTAGGAGACGAACAAAGAGGGAGGAGATCCAATTTTGACTGGGTCTAGGGATAAGAAAATGAGTACTACGTCAGTTTTGTATTAGGATTGGTACCAACCAAACTATGTCATTTTGTATTAGGATGTGTACCAAAGCCCAAAACTTGCTATAAAAAAATGAGTTTCTTCCAAAAAAGAATTGTAAATAATTGGACAGGTTAACAAAAATATTCTTCAAAATAGACAAGGGCAAAATGGTAAACAACTTTCATAACTCATTCTCATTATTATTCTCCAACACACTACTCATTTTTGAAAATGCATTCTGCGCATTTCTCCCAAACACTTTCTCAGATTCAAAACTCATTCTGGCCATAATTCAAAAAGCCAAAAAATTGAAAATGAAAAGCTGAAAAGTAGGCTCCCAAACACCCTCTTAATTTCTCCTCTCCTTTCATCAAATTGGAGAATGAGTTTTGGCTAGAATGTGTTTTAGCTTTATCACCCAAACAACCAAAATGTGAAAAACTGAAAATGAAAATGAGAAAAAGAGCTCCCAAACAGGCTCTTACGGGTTTGCTCACATCTAAAGTCTTAGGTTTGCTTTTCTTTGTCGGTAACTTTTGCGGTCACCTAACTCCCACGCGTAAGCATGTGAAACGATTGTGGAAGGGACTGTAGGGATTAAACCGAGGTGCGCAGACTGGCCCGAGACACACTGTATTAAAAAAAAAAACCCACAATAGGAGACAAGCAGAACTGAAGTGATTGGGTAAATTATGTTGATTCTATGTAACAATGTTCTAGATTCTTAGCACTTAGATATATATATATATATATATATAGAGTCTCCTTCCTATCCAAACTCCCTTAACTTATTAAGTTACGGACCTAGGGGTATTTTCGACTTTCCGGACCAAATTTCGACGATCCGAACCGTTAGATGTGTTTAAAAGGTGTTTTCAAGGTCCAACGCGAAGATTTGGCAAAACAAAATACCCGGAAGGGCTTGATCGGAGCTGTTTTCACAAAAACGCTATATATAGTGTTTTTGTGAAAAACAGCTCCGATCAAGCCCTTCCGGGTATTTTTTTTTGCCAAATCTTCGCGTTGGACCTTGAAAACACCTTTTAAACACATCTAACGGTTCAGATTTTCAAAAAAACATTGGAAAGGTGGAGGTCCGTAACTTAAGAGGGTCAGGGAGTTTGGACCGGAAGTTTATTGTGTATATATATATCGCCATAATTCGTTGCCTTTATCTCACGGGCAAGTTTACTCGGGTACTTGGGGACTAATTATTTTTTAGTTTTTAAATTATGAATCGTAGATTATAAATTTTTTGATTATTAAAATTGTTCAGAATAAATATTGCAGATGGGAATTGCGTAAATTTGTACTGTGAAATCTGAAAAGCTCAAAAGCTCCTCCGAAAATAATTTTTCAGATAATCCATTCTCAAATTTCTTTTGATAACATATTTTGACAACAATTCTGAAATTGACTCTCAAATACTCCAAATGTGGAAATAAAATATATTTAAGCAAAAGAAAATCCTAATAATAGCCCTATGGGTTATCAATAAGGCAGAAAAAAGAAAATAAATAAAAATTTTAATTCGTTAAAGTACATGGGAATAACCAATTCAAAGTGATAACCCATGTCCAATAATCAAATAATAAAGTGGCCAGACTTAAAAGCATTTATTTTTTGGGATCAAGTACTACACGTATACAGATCACTTTTAAGGATGGCAAATCCAACCGATCCGATCCAATCCAATCTGATCTGTTTCCCGTCTCGTTCGTGTTGGAGTTTCAATGATTTTTTTGGAGATTAGATCAGATTTTGAGGTAAAATAAATAAAAATTAAGTTAGGGATCGGGTTGGAGGCGGTTCCTTATACCTCTAACCCATTCCTCGCTCCCTCGCTCCGTTTTTATTATATATTGTATCTCATAGGTGATTTACATTTAGACTTCTAAATTTATTAACTAGTAAGGCTTGAATGTAATTGATTTTATTTTGCAATCGTTGGCTATTATGTAATTTTATTTGGTTTGTTGGGATTTTTGTTGAAAATTTGACAATTGTTGCCATGTTTTTCATTATTTGGCTTAGATGTCAAATAGTACGTTGTAATGAAAAAAAAAATCAAAAGATGGAAGTTCTTTTTTTTTTTAGGTGACTTTTGGATCAGGGCGGGGATCCCCGATCGCTGATCCCCGATAGGGACGGGGACGGTCAAATCTATCCCTTATCTATCTGTTGCCATCCCTAGTCACTCATATGACCAATTGGTGGCTTACTCATACGCGAGAGTACTAGTTTTTGCATTTTGCATTATTGTATTTTTAATTGTTTTATTATGGCTAGAATGTATTATAAATCCGTAAAAGTGTTCGAAAAATATGCGCATAATGCATTAAGTAGGAGTAGAGTTTGGGAGATGTGTGCAAAATACATTATGTACGTCTTTTATATTAGTCAAAATGAAAAAAAGTAAAAAATGAGAAGTCAAAAATCTTATCTCCAGTCTCCTCCACTTCTTTTGTTTCTAAACTAAAAAATGGAAATTACTTTATGGGAGTATACATTATGCACGAGGGTATCCAAACCAAAAATGATAGGTGTACAATAATTAGGCTCTAACACACTCCAAACACGTATAGCATATAAGGGGTCGGTTCTGGGAACACATAAAAAACACAAAAAAAGACACTTCATCTTAGCCCTTCAAACCAAGGGTTGAGATTAAAATTTCGAAGTTGTACCATACATCTCCTCCTCTCCATTTCACCTTCTCTCTCTCTCTCTCTCTCTCTCTCTCTCTCTCTCTCTCTCTCTCTCTCTCTCTCTCTCTCTCTCTCTCTCTCTCATTGTTTTGCGACACAACAGACCCATCGCACGAATATCTCTGGCGAACCCAACTCCAACGACCCCATCTCTGGAATTCCCCCTGTTTTGCCGATAAAAAAAAAGTAGAGACATAGAAGATAGATTGGGAGGACAACGCTTGGTCTCATAAGCTGTATTAATCTTCTTTGTTATGGAGAGATGGAAAAGAGGAAAATTTCAATTTTAGAGAGAGGGGGAAGGTTTTAACCTACCTCTGAGATGGTAATTTCGATGGGTTAACTTCGATTAGTTTGTTTTGGGGGGTTTTGAGTTCTCATCGTTGGAGAGACGAGGGACCGACAGTGGTGATGGTGGATGAAGAGACCGGCAAAGGTGACGGTGGAGGAAGGTCGGGAGTTTGGCCAGAAGGTGAATATGGGGCTGTGGTGTTCGCCGGAGATGGGCTTGCCAGAATGGGAGGGAGAAATCAGGGGAGGGTCAGCACCGGCCCTGGCCTAAAGCGGGAGGTGCGGCCGCTTTAGGCCCAAAAAATTAAGCAAAAATTAAGGGCCCACTCCAATATAAGAAAGTTTTATTATATATAGATGTTTTCCCGAAATGTAGCATAAGTTGGCCTTTGTCTCAGTGGTCAGCGTGGTTTCCTGAGAACCGCGAGGACGCTAGTTCAAATCTTGGTATCTCCTGGAAGAAGTCTTTTTCCTTGTTTTTCAATTTGTCTTTTATTTTCTAATTTCTATTAGCTCCTTTTGGCAGAAAATCTATTAGTCTTTTACATTATTATTTCTAATTTTTCTATTAGATTAAAAATGTTAAAAAATTCTCTTCTTGTTATAAATATTACTATCTTTTAATTAAAGTTAACAATGTGATTAGTTTGAAAATGAGCGGGACTTGTTATGTTTGAATTTTGATTCATTTTGTCAGAATGGTATAATTTTTTTTTAAAGTTTGTTTTAGTTAACTTACGAAGCTAAAATATCATGTTTACTATTTTTCAAATATATTAGTCACCTATATCGAATGTTTCAGGAAAAAAAAATTGAGGGGCCCATTTATTAAAATTCGCTTTAGGCCCTCTATAATCTCAGGGCCGGCCCTGGGGAGGGTGTGTTTGTGAGGTTACCGGGGAGGGAGAGAGAAAAAGAGAGAGTATGAGGTTGGAATTGGATCAACCAATCAGGCGTGGATGGGGAGAAAAAGTGTATGTGATATCCTATAAGATTTAATCTCAGCCCTTGATTTGAAGGGCTGAGATGGAGTGTCTTTTTTTTATGTCCTCGGACTGGCCCAACATATAAAATGGAAAAATCATAATAAAAGATATAGGTATCCATCCCTTATACGGATCCGGGGTGGGTTTTGTGCGGTAGGTAATGTGCACCGTGTTTTGCAGCAAAACGACGTAGTTTTGGGCACACCTTTGAAGCTTCAAAGTGACTTGTTTGGAGGAAGAAAAAAATCACTGCAAAGTGTCAAACCCAAAGTGCCTAAACCCTAAACCCAAGTGCCTAAATCAAAGTGCCTAAAATCACTATACCCTACCCCAAAAGCCTAAATTCCCTAAAATTGAACCCAAAATTAACTCTCCAAACAAGGCTTTGGAAGTGTACCAAGAAAATGAGCAAAACTATGTCGTTTTGTCGCATAACACGGCGCACATCACCTACCGCACAACACCCCACATATTCCCCTTATACCCTATGAGCTGTATATACTTACAAAATAATCAATCAGTCAATATGATCACATTCGGTGCCCACTGATTAGAATCGAGATTTTTGGGGTATAAAAGTTGGATAAAGAAAAGGGCAAATAGGTGGTGTGGTCTTAAATTAACAACTACTAGTGTTTGGGAAATTGGTGGTACGTACAGTTCCCAAAGAAAAAGGAATGAAAGAGATATGGCTATCAGACAGATAGATTTGGTTATGTTTTGTTTTTGTCAACATCCTCTACCACTAAAAAACGGCATTCAGTTCTCCTTCTTCTCACCTCACCTAATATATACAAATATCCGTATCTCTAAAAAAAAAAAGGCAACAAAAGATTTTCCAATTTTCAAGTTTTTCTTTTTTTGGGGATTGGAGGAATCTCTTTTCATTCCCTCTCTTCTTCTTTTCACTTTATGTTAAAGCTAAGAAGAGAGAGCCAAAGAGGGCACCGAAAAGCATTGAAACCTTATCATGAAAGCAAGAAAAATATGGAACTGATTAGACAGGCCAACGCACACGCATATTCACCCGAAGAGGAGTAGTATGGTCCATGAAAACTTTTTTTAAAATCATTCCGGAAAGAGAAATTAATAGTTCAGATTCACATGAGATATTGATTTGATTGTAAATCTCGACCATTGATTTTTCTTAATTTTCTGAATAATTTCAGAGAAAATTTTCATGTATCCTAGCATTTTCATATGCACTCACCACCCACACGCTCATCTCTCTCTCTCTGTGCTCCCACTCTAGAACATGAATTATGCATGTTGCCTTTTTCCCTTTCATATGATTATTATTGTTTTGGTAAATTACATTTTTCACTAATACACTATTCGAAATCTTATTTTACACCATTCAAGGGTTTAACTAACAGTTTTGGGTCACATATGGTAACGGGAATCGGTTGTAACAATCGTAAATTTTGGAAAATCACTTATAACCAAAAACGAAAATTGATACTGTCTAAATCACGTGTAATGGTCGAGTATCGGCATAAACCAGTCCATTTATCGAAAACGGACCTATATGTAACGGGAAGCAGGGCATACACAAGGGATTTTGTCATCTCACATGTATAACGGGGTGTAACTCGTTACATAATGTTGCCACCGAATTCCTCCAAGGGACAGGAGACGCGGGGGTGGTCAACACCTGGTGGTGTAGAAGATGCGAGGGAGTGCCAGGAGATGTGAATCTCCGAGAGAATGTGTAAATGCGCTTGAAACCTTACTGACTTCTTTCAAGCAATTGCACAACTTGAAATAAAAGAGGAACTAAAGTTTACAACGGTTCGTGGGCCTTTGAGCAAGGACTTCCACAATCAAAGAAGAAAGACTAACTATTACATAGAAGAAGGGGAAGAAGAAGAAGAAGAGGAGAGGGGATCGAGGTAGAAGATAGACATAGATAGAAGAGAGAGGGGGATCGATCGACTAACTGAGAGTTAGGAGATAAACTAAATTTAATTGCTGCTATGAGCTTTGTTGGTGCTTGGACCTTTTGCAATGTTGCACAATGACTTGTATTTATAGGCATCATTTGCCTATGAATGGTTCAGAAGATTTTCGGACCCACTAAGCACATCTTCTGCCCACTTTCTTCAGAAATCTTCTCTAGAGCTGCCAAGTGTCCCTTTGACTTGGTCATCCCTTTTTATTAGCTCCTGAAATTAACTCCTAGGCCGCCAAGTGTCCCACTACTTCCATAACTATCACAACATGTGCAAAATGTGGAACAACTTACCATAGCCTCTGTAAGGACTCGTGTTTTTAAATAATTTTCCGGAAATAATATTGGGGAAGTGTGAGGAAATGAAAATAGTGTAGTATGGGGTCAATGTGAAGTTGGTAATTGCATTTGGGTGTTTGTGAAGCACATTAGAAACATGAGGGGTGTAAGTGCTAGTGTGAGAGTGTGTATAAACACCTTTGGATCAGATTTTTGGCCACACACACACCTCTCTTCTCCAAAACTAACGTCTTTCTCTCTCTCTCTCATTCTCTTCTCAAAACCCTCCATTTCTCCACCACAAATCCACCCTCCACACTCATATACTTCAACATCCAACCAGAGATTCACCTTCTACGCGTGATTTGGAGTCCGGAACTCCGTGGTTTCGCTTGGAGCAAGCATTTTCGGTTGAGAAGCTTCAAGAACAAGGGTTTTTCGTTTTCTACCTATATCAAGAGCAATCTTTGAGGTAGGGATCTGATTTCTACTCCTTCTAATGGTATATTGTTGATGTGTTGCATGATTCTTGGCTTTGTTCATCCATTCTTCTCCAATCACCTTTGAAAACCTCCATTGAAATGGGTTTTGCTTGATTGAGTTTGGTTTCCTCTTAATTGGTTGCTAGATCTACAAATTGGTAGTTGGTATACTCTTATTTCATGTTTAGTTGGTGTTTGAAACCCCTAATTTGACTTGGGTTGGAACCCCCTTCCATTTGGGTAAAGTCATTGTTCGGGCATTTTTCGCGGAAAGAATTGTGCTTTCAACCTAGGTAGAGCACTTTTGCTCTACCGGTACAAAAACTCACTGGATTTCTCTCTACCGGTAGACACAAAAGTGCTCTACCGACAAAGTGAAAAAAATGGATTTTTGTTTATCTTGATCCCTTGACTTTCCAGTTGACTTGTTTGGTTCTATACTTGGTATATCCTCATCGTACACTTCATTAATGACCGAAATACCCTTCCTAGCCTACCATCGCATGATTGGTCATTTTCCTTGATTTTTTGACTTACGCTTAACATCTTTTATAAAGGGAAATCTTGTATAGACATGTTGTTTGATCAAAATGGGTTGTGTGGATATTTTGGACACATGAGGGTTAAAGTAAAGTTTTTTCTTAAATTGGTGATCTTATACTAGGACCACCTTTTGGTGCGTTCTGCCATGGGTGTTCGGAGCCCACGAAATCCGGCGCAGGGTGTTCGAGCCCACGAAATCCGGCGGGGGGGTGTTCGAGCCCATGAAATCCGGGCAGGGTGTTCGAGCCCACGAAATCCGGCAGAGGGATTAATTCCCTAATAAAGACAAGTGGTTATTTTTGTGAAATGTTTGAAAATGAGGTTCTTTGTGAAAGATGAGATATTTTTGAGAAAAATTGGACACACGACACCTTTGAAAACGGTTTGGAAGGAGATATTGGACACTTGGTTTCTCTTGGGACTTTTGAGTACATGATTGGACACTTAGGTATATCTTGGGCACTCGGTAATTGGTCTAGTCATAAATAGCATCATTTTGACTTCTCATTCCTAAACATTGAGTATGTATGCACATTTCATTCTCTATACCCTTAGCATTTGTAGATAGGATTCCTACTGGGCTAGTGAGCTCAACCTATCATTTTCAGGTACTCGGCAAGGCACGTGATTGGAATGCTTGGTGTGTGGATGCATAGCATGAAGCTTATTTGACATGGAGTTATTATATCCTCTCCATAGTTTATGTATTTTTGGGAGATGATCTTGTAACTTCTATCTTCTTAAATTTTTGACAAAACTTGGTTTATGTAATAACTCTAAACTCTTGATTACTTATGCATGGGTACGGGTACCTCGAGTAGAAACTTATTGTACTTTGACTTGACTTTTCTATGGGAAGTGGTTTGACTTTTATTGATCCTACGTGGATTTTATTATATTTGGTTTATTAAATTTGAGGGTGTGACAACTTGGTATCAGAGCATAGGTTCGAATACTTAGGGACCGTGGGAAGACATCGGGTCTTGGGGCTTAAACTTTTGCATAAGTTTTCTCATGAAAATCATATTTTCTCATTCATTGTGTGCTTGTGTGACATTCATGTAGGTGGTGTCTACATTTCTTGGTACTTAAGAGTTGAAGAGCATAGTGTTGAGTTATTACCCGTGTTGGGATGACGTAGAGGCTTTGACCTCATTTGAGATAATGTTGGGTTTAATGATTCTTCTTTCTTATAATCTTATTAGAACTATGCCGCCGAGGAGAGGTGCTAGACGGGGTACAACCGCTAGGGGTGGTCGAAATGCTAGGCGTGCTAGGGTCGAGCGGGCTAATGATGAGGTTAGTCAACATGGGGAACGTTCGGGGGGTCGAGATGAGAGGCGTGAGGAAGAGGTACAACAACCGGGAGAGCAAAACCCACCGAATCCATTCATGACCGACTTTGTGGCGGCGCTTGCGGCGCATAATCTCTTGGCTCAAACACCTAGGGCTAATACTACTACTCGCGCCATGGAAGTTGCTAAGGAGTTTCGTCGCATGGACCCACCTAAGTTCGACGGGCTTAACGTTGATCCGTTGGTCGCCAATCATTGGCTATCGGAGGTGCGAAAACTTTTTGATGTGCTTGATATTACCGAGGATAGGTTGAGGGTCCGTTTGATAGCATGTCAACTTACCGGGGGAGGCAAATGTGTGGTGGCAATCGGTTCTTGCGGAGCGTAGGGATGCAAGGAAAGCGGCTAGGACGACACGAAATGTTGATGAACCGGACGATGAGAACTTAACTTGGGCCGAGTTTGAGGTGAAGTTCGAGGACCAATACTTTCCGAATTCGTACAAAGAACAACTTAGGGAGCAATTTGAGAGGCTTGAGCAAGGCACGATGACCGTTTGGAGTATGCCATGAAATTTCAATCATTGTCCTGTTTCGCACCGGAACTTGTGAGCACGGAGGAGAGGAAATGCAAGAGGTTTGTGAAGGGTTTGGATCCAACGATTAGGAGATTTGTGATGAGCAGTAAGCTCGAGAGGTTTTCCGATATTGTGGAGTTGGCTAGGAATTTGGAGAGCGAAGAGGGGGAACAAAAGAATGCTAAGGCATTGGAGTCTAGGCCTTCGACTACGACCATGAGTGCGCCGACGGGGGGTTATGCGAACCAAAATAGGAAGAGGATGAGGGACTCGTTCCAATCTACGCCGAACCGTTCGACTTTCAGGGCACCTACTTCTTCCGGGTTTGGAGGAAATTGCCGAGGCCGCCGAGCACTTGCTACCAATGTGGCCAACCGGGTCATGTTCGCTCACAAAGTGTACTCGGCCAAAAGCTCTTCCACCACCGCGTGTTCGGACTTCGGGTGCTTGTTTCGGTGTGGCGGATTTGGCCACGTAACGAGGTTTTGTCCGCGGCGGAGTTACGCGTAGTGAGTCCGGCTGCTTCGGCCTCGAGGCGGGCGGGGGTTTGGTCGACAGCAGGAGGGTAGCCGAGTCGCCCACACTTTCGTCGACCACCACTTGATTCGGGGGTCACGGGTTGAGCGGGGTGCGAGTTCGTCCCACGCCAAGATGCACTACACCGGGTCGGGTTTTCACTGCTTTCTGCTTCGCAGCTTGCACCGCCACCACCACCACCTCATACTACTTCTCGGGCCAGAGGCATCCGTTGTGAGGGGTACATTCCTTTTATTTCACTCATTTGCAAGAGTTTTGTTTGATTCGGGAGCATCGCATTCTTTCATAGCTGCATCATTTGTACGTGCTTTAGAGTTGGAGTCCGAGGAGCTTAGTCCGCCATTGTTTGTTGACACACCGTTGGGTGGTAGAACTCCGTTAGATCGTATATGTCGGGATTGTGAGTTGGTTATCTGGGATCGTCGTTTCGTGTTCGACTTTATAGTTTTGGGTATGACGGGGTTCGATCTCATTTTGGGAATGGATTGGTTATCGACTTTTCACGCTACGATCGATTGCTTTAAGCGTCGGGTACGGATTTGTCCGCCGGAGGGTAATTGTTTTGAATTTTTCGGGGAACGTCGGGAACCGTTGGAGCCATATTTGTGTGAACCACGGGAAAGGGAATCGATCGCTTGCCTCTTAGCTAGTTTGACGCTAGATGAGGATATGTCTACATGTGGGGAGTTACCGCGGGTTGTTTGTGACTTTCCGGATGTTTTTCCGGAGGAGTTACCGGGCTTGCCACCCGAGCGGGAGGTCGAGTTTACGATAGACTTAGTTCCGGGCACCGCACCAATTTCTATGCCTCCATATCGATTCGCACCGGCCGAGTTGAGAGAATTGAAGAAGCAATTGCAAGAGTTGCAAGACGTGGGGTTCATTCGTCCAAGTACTTCGCCGTGGGGAGCTCCAGCTCTTTTCGCTCAAAAGAAGGATGGGTCGCTCCGTTTGTGCATAGATTACCGTAAGCTCAACCGGGTCACGATTAAGAATAAGTATCCGATGCCTAGGATCGATGATTTGTTTGATCAACTCCGAGGTGCCACTTACTTTTCTAAGATTGATTTGAGGTCCGGTTATCACCAATTGAGGGTCCGTCGTGAGGACATTCCCAAAACCGCTTTTCGTACCCGATATGGCCATTATGAATTCGTGGTCATGCCATTTGGCTTAACCAATGCTCCTGCTACATTCATGGATCTTATGAACCGCATTTTTCGTGTCTATCTTGATCGGTTTGTGGTGGTCTTTGTTGACGACATCCTTGTTTATTCATCTTCCGAGGAAGATCACCAATCTCATCTTTCCATTGTGCTTGAAACCTTGAGAGAGCATCGTTTGTATGCCAAGCTTAGTAAGTGTGAGTTTTGGTTGGCCGAGGTGAAGTTTTTGGGTCACGTGGTATCGAGGGATGGGGTGTCCGTTGATCCAAGTAAGATCGAGTCGGTTTTGAATTGGGAGCGTCCGAAGAGTGTGTTCGAGATCCGAAGCTTTTTGGGTTTAGCCGGGTATTATCGTCGGTTCGTACTCGATTTCTCACGTTTAGCGGCACCTATGACTAGATTGACACGAAAGGGGACACGGTTTGTTTGGGACGATAAATGTGAATCGGCATTCGAGGAGTTGAAGAAGCGGTTGACTAGTGCGCCTGTTTTGATTGTGCCCGAGCGTGGTGTTGGTTACTCCGTATATTGTGATGCCTCGCGGGAAGGGCTTGGGTGCGTGTTGATGCAACGGGGTAAAGTGGTAGCATACGGGTCACGACAATTGAAAGATCACGAGCGTAACTATCCGACACACGATTTGGAACTTGCGGCCGTAATTTTTGCTTTAAAAAGTTGGAGGTATTACCTCTATGGTGAAAAATTTGAAGTATTTTCCGATCATAAGAGTTTAAAATACTTATTTTCCCAAAAGGAGCTTAACTTGAGACAACGCCGTTGGATGGAGCATATGGAGGATTATGACTTCGAACTACAATATCATCCGGGAAAGGCAAACGTGGTAGCGGACGCATTGAGTAGAAAACCGACACAACTAGCGAGTTTGGCAATCGATGAATGGAAAATGACAAAGGAGACGGGTTTCTATGCGCTACATTGCGAGGAGGTTCGCGAGGAGTCACTTTTGTAACCTTACCGTTCATTCTACTTTATCGACTCGTGTTATCGAGGCTCAACAAGGAGATGAGGAAGCGGAAGGATTTCGGACCAAGTTTCTTAGCGGAGAGGCTCAAAGTGGGTGGATGATACACGCCGATCAAAGCATTTGTTTCCAAGGAAAGTTATTCGTACCAAATTCATGTCGGGGCGAGATTTTGCAAGAATTTCACCTTTCACCGTTAGCCGTGCATCCGGGTGGGACGAAAATGTACCACGATTTACGTAGACAATTTTGGTGGCCGGGAATGAAGAGGGACGTGGCGATTTTTGTGTCCAAATGTTTGACTTGTCAACAAGTGAAAGCGGAACATCAACGACCGGCGGGCGAATTGCAACCTTTACCGGTAGCCGAATGGAAATGGGAGAACGTGACGATGGATTTTGTTACGGGTTTGCCGAGATCGCCGAGGGGGCACGATGCCATTTGGGTTATAGTGGACCGGTTGACGAAAACCGCGCATTTCTTACCAATCCAAGTGACCGATTCGATCGAGACGCTTAGTCGTTTGTACATTCGTGAGATTATCCGATTGCATGGGATTCCGGTGTCCATTGTATCCGACCGAGATCCAAGGTTCACGGCACGATTTTGGCAAGGCTTACAAGCTGCACTTGGCACGAATTTATTGTTTAGCACCGCTTATCACCCTCAAACCGATGGGCAATCCGAGAGGACTATTCAAATTCTAGAAGATATGCTTCGGGCTTGCGTGTTGGATTTTCGGGGTAGTTGGGAGGATCACCTACCGTTAGTGGAATTCGCATACAACAATAGTTACCAATCGAGTATCGAGATGGCGCCGTATGAGGCCTTGTATGGGAGGCCGTGTAGATCACCCGTGTGTTGGACCGAGTTGGGAGAAGCGACGTTAGTGGGACCCGAATTGGTAGCCGAAACCGCCGAGACGATGGGATTGATTCGCAAGAGACTTAAAGCCGCGCAAGAGGCAACGACCGAGAAAGTCAAAGTGATTCGCCAACGTTTGTTGACCGCTCAGAGTCGCCAAAAGAGTTATGCCGATCGCCGTAGACGACCGTTATCATTTGATGTGGGGGATCATGTGTTCCTCAAGATTTCACCGCGTCGGGGTTTGACTCGTTTTGGGCGAGGGGGTAAGTTATCTCCACGTTACATTGGGCCGTTTGATATTATTGAGAAGATCGGAGAAGTTGCGTATCGACTCGCGTTACCGCCGAGATTATCGGGTATCCACGATGTGTTTCACGTGTCCATGTTGAAAAAGTATGAACCGGATCCATCACATGTGCTAGAATGGTCCGAACTTGAGCTTGAAGCCGATGCATCTTACGGGGAGAAACCGATACGGGTTATAGATTCGCGGGAGAAAACACTACGGGGCAAGACGATTCGACTAGTGCGGGTTCTATGGAACAACTTTGGTAGTGAGGAGTCGACGTGGGAAAGGGAAGATGAGATGAGGGAGAAACATCCGGAACTGTTTGGCATATGAGCTTTGTGAGTACATGTTTTAAGTTATGCATTTTATGAGTCATGAGTTGAGTACATATTGCATATCATGCATGAGCATGTAGTGGATTGGGTTGCATTGTCGATAGAAATTTTGAGGACAAAATTTTTCTAAGGAGGGTAGAATGTAAGGACTCGTGTTTTTAAATAATTTTCCGGAAATAATATTGGGGAAGTGTGAGGAAATGAAAATAGTGTAGTATGGGGTCAATGTGAAGTTGGTAATTGCATTTGGGTGTTTGTGAAGCACATTAGAAACATGAGGGGTGTAAGTGCTAGTGTGAGAGTGTGTATAAACACCTTTGGATCAGATTTTTGGCCACACACACACCTCTCTTCTCCAAAACTAACGTCTCTCTCTCTCTCTCATTCTCTTCTCAAAACCCTCCATTTCTCCACCACAAATCCACCCTCCACACTCATATACTTCAACATCCAACCAGAGATTCACCTTCTACGCGTGATTTGGAGTCCGGAACTCCGTGGTTTCGCTTGGAGCAAGCATTTTCGGTTGAGAAGCTTCAAGAACAAGGGTTTTTCGTTTTCTACCTATATCAAGAGCAATCTTTGAGGTAGGGATCTGATTTCTACTCCTTCTAATGGTATATTGTTGATGTGTTGCATGATTCTTGGCTTTGTTCATCCATTCTTCTCCAATCACCTTTGAAAACCTCCATTGAAATGGGTTTTGCTTGATTGAGTTTGGTTTCCTCTTAATTGGTTGCTAGATCTACAAATTGGTAGTTGGTATACTCTTATTTCATGTTTAGTTGGTGTTTGAAACCCCTAATTTGACTTGGGTTGGAACCCCCTTCCATTTGGGTAAAGCTGTTGTTCGGGCATTTTTCGCGCAGAAGAATTGTGCTTTCAACCGGTAGAGCACTTTTTGCTCTACCGGTACAAAAACTCACTGGATTCTCTCTACCGGTAGACACAAAAGTGCTCTACCGGTACAAAGTGAAAAAAAATGGATTTTTGTTTATCTTGATCCCTTGACTTTCCAGTTGACTTGTTTGGTTCTATACTTGGTATATCCTCATCGTACACTTCATTAATGACCGAAATACCCTTCCTAGCCTACCATCGCATGATTGGTCATTTTCCTTGATTTTTTGACTTACGCTTAACATCTTTTATAAAGGGAAATCTTGTATAGACATGTTGTTTGATCAAAATGGGTTGTGTGGATATTTTGGACACATGAGGGTTAAAGTAAAGTTTTTTCTTAAATTGGTGATCTTATACTAGGACCACCTTTTGGTGCGTTCCTGGCCATGGGTGTTCGGAGCCCACGAAATCCGGCAGGGGTGTTCGGAGCCCACGAAATCCGGCAGGGGTGTTCGGAGCCCATGAAATCCGGCAGGGGTGTTCGGAGCCCACGAAATCCGGCAGAGGGATTAATTCCCTAATAAAGACAAGTGGTTATTTTTGTGAAATGTTTGAAAATGAGGTTCTTTGTGAAAGATGAGATATTTTTGAGAAAAATTGGACACACGACACCTTTGAAAACGGTTTGGAAGGAGATATTGGACACTTGGTTTCTCTTGGGACTTTTGAGTACATGATTGGACACTTAGGTATATCTTGGGCACTCGGTAATTGGTCTAGTCATAAATAGCATCATTTTGACTTCTCATTCCTAAACATTGAGTATGTATGCACATTTCATTCTCTATACCCTTAGCATTTGTAGATAGGATTCCTACTGGGCTAGTGAGCTCAACCTATCATTTTCAGGTACTCGGCAAGGCACGTGATTGGAATGCTTGGTGTGTGGATGCATAGCATGAAGCTTATTTGACATGGAGTTATTATATCCTCTCCATAGTTTATGTATTTTTGGGAGATGATCTTGTAACTTCTATCTTCTTAAATTTTTGACAAAACTTGGTTTATGTAATAACTCTAAACTCTTGATTACTTATGCATGGGTACGGGTACCTCGAGTAGAAACTTATTGTACTTTGACTTGACTTTTCTATGGGAAGTGGTTTGACTTTTATTGATCCTACGTGGATTTTATTATATTTGGTTTATTAAATTTGAGGGTGTGACAGCCTCAGCCGTATCTCCTGAAATCTAGGAATCAGTTTACTAACCACTTCCCATAAAAAGTGGTAACTAATTCCTTGGTCATGTGGCAATAACTACCCACCTTCCTTGATTTAAGCTTCATGCATTTGAAAGAATGTCTGATGCTTTCACATGTCGTCACGTGTTAGAAGATATTCGTACCAGAAGATATAGTGCTGACATGGCAGAAGATGTCCGTTCCAGAAGATATCATCAGATTTGGCAGAAGATGTCCGTTCCAGAAGATATCATCAGATTTGGCAGAAGATTTCCATGATATCTCCTAGCAACTTAGATGGATCTCCTAGGAGATATTGTGCTTATAAATGTCCCATATGGCCAAAATTAACCGTTTGTGATTTTATCTAATTATCACATGTTAATTTTGGCCTCTTGGAAAAAATCATGTGATAAACTTTGCTTCCTACAATTTAGGTAATCACCTTATCACTTTCAAAAAGATGCATTTCTCCTAAATTGTAGGGAATTCGGCTTAGGGATAAATCCGAATTCAAATTAAAAATCTTTTTGGCCAAAATTATTGCCACGTGTGCAAAATTAAAAATTATGGTACAAACACATAATGACCGATTTTTAAAACCATGAAACCATCCTTTTCAAATTGTGTTACCCAACCTATTACGTATATGCATGCCACACTACATGAAATCCAACAATCGGTGATACCACTTTCCCTCACCAAGCAACCTTATTTAGTTGCTAAGTATTTTGCATGTGTTTGATATGTGAAGGTTATTTGCCACGAAACCAATATCATCTCCAAAAGTAGCCTTCTCCAATCAACAATTAGACGTTGGAAAGCTACTTATCGCGAAGGGAATAGAGATTGGTAGTGAAAGAGCTAGATGGATGCAACAATAAGGCAAAACATATCAATGCAGTAATTCTCTCCATCTATTCTTTTTCACTAAGGGTTACCTGACCTCCTTCAGTGATGACAAGAAAATCTCTTTCTTTCTCAGAACGCCGAAGAAAGTTTCATTAATCATGCATAAAGATCAGAAGATGAAAACAATACAATAAAAAAAGTAAGAAGAATTGAATTAACATGTGAGGGGTTTTTTTTTTTTTTGACTATACACAATTAGAAGGGGCAGAGTGATATTTCGGCGAAAATGGGGAATTGGAGTGTAATTTTGCCCTTGATTTTTTCTTCTTTTGAATATGGAAATCCCAAGTCAACCTCACCTCATCATTTGGTCTTGGCTCTTCTGGTCACCAACTCAATTCCCACTAGAGAACTCCCACTATGTGATCTCTTTCACTCTTTCTTTCTTTTTTCTCAAACACCTTCTATTTATAGATCCCATTTCCCATCACTTATTATATCATACATGCACACACATGGGATCATCAAGCATGAAGGTGCACAATCAGTTCGCACGTGGACTGCTATGGGAGCACGAACCCCTCAGCTCCCTCACTCTTGGTTGCTGCAACCGGTTGCGCCCTCTTGCTCCCAAACTTCCGGACACCAACACCGCCGCCGCGGCCACCACTGCTGCTTTTGATCTCAAGAGCTTCATTAGACCCGAGAGTGGTCCCAGAAAATTAAACCATAAGCCAGAAACAATTCAGGTGACACTGAATTATCCATGCGCCCCACACTTTAGTACTATGTGATGTTTACGGTGCGGTCAGGGGAGCCGGGGTGCCAGTAGTGGTGGTTGCCCCCCCAAGGGAAAAAAAACCTCTTGTATTATATGGAAAAAAAATTTCAAAAATTTTCTTATGAATTACTATAGGTTCGCCTTTGCGTAGTGAAATTCTTTGTTCCGTCTCTTGATGCGGTTACACCATCTATATAAGGTTGTGCTGGTGAAATCAGTACGTTTAAGATTATCAAAGAAAATGATTGACAATATATATTTTATGTAGGATGTACATTAAATTGGCATTTTAATCTGTCATTGTTCCTCAGTAGCTTAGTAAATTTGTGCAGGTAGAGCCGGTGCTCCCTGGAGGGACGAGGTGGAACCCGACGCAAGAGCAGATAGGGCTATTGGAGATGCTTTATAGGGGTGGAATGCGAACACCAAACGCGCAACAAATAGAACAAATCACTGCTCAGCTCGAAAAGTATGGAAGGATCGAAGGCAAGAACGTGTTTTACTGGTTTCAAAACCACAAAGCTCGCGAAAGGCAGAAGCAGAAGCGCAATAGTCTTGGTCTCAGTCACTGTCCTCGGACTTACACGCACACCATTGCGACTATAAATTTGGACACCAAGGTATTTCTCTATTCCAAATCACATGAACTACGAGAAACAAAATAGATGAGTATAGTACTTCCTTTAATTCTGGAAGGTCTAAAAAAGAATCTCGACTCATGCTGTTCCTGCAAAAAACACCTGGCTCCGTCTTTGTATAGAGCTATCTCTATGTCTTGCTATCATAGTAGCATGGAGAATCTGTCTGGAAGTTCTCATTTTGCGAATCTAACAATTTTTTAAGACTCAAATGAATGATGATTTCTTTCAAAATGCACAAAGAACACTCACTCTCACTGGCTCTGGCCCCGAAAATTGTCGTACCCACTCCAGCTATACGAGCGTTCTGTGTACTTTTTTCTAGATAATTTTGTAACGACATTCTTATAGAAAATGAAATTGAAAATGAAGAATTCAAAATCATCACCGGATGACCTTTTTGGAGTCTCGTTATACTCTCACAAACAAAATACTTCAGTGTTTTGTGTACTTTTTTGTGGATTTTTTCATTATTCTTACATGGTAGTGGAATTTTTTTTTTCTAGGGACATGAAGAGGAAGAAGAAGACAGTCCAAAAAAGAGGAAGTGTATGACTTGGACGTTTGAAAGCTTGGAAGAGGACAAAAAACATTGTAAAGAGGAGGGAGACAAGACTCTAGAGCTTTTCCCATTACACCCGGAAGGCAGATGAAGGGGTTGGAAATTCTTTTCTCTCACTCTCTCTTTGGTTTTCTGTGCTTTCTTTTCTTTTCTTTTCTTTGTTTGGGGAAAGAGAAAAGAAAAGGAAAGTAAAATTTGTACTATCTTTGTGTACCCCCCTTGCCTGATCCCCTTTGTGTAATATTCTTGGCATGGAAAACCAAAGTGAATTGTTGTTCTCTTGGGAAATGGTGTTGGTTTGATCTTTATTCGTTTTTGTGGTGGGTACTGGTGGTGTGATCTTTGCCTACAGTTACTTGTTTGGACATGAAACCAAGCTTTTTGGTTAAAAGTGATGAAAGGTAGCTACAAGGACACTGAAGTCCAAGCACCCACTTCTTCAAGCTTTTCTCATTCGATTCCCACATCCTTTCATGTTTGGGAAAACACTAGTGGTGCCCTCTCCTTCGGAAAATTATTAATTCCTCGTGAAACACCGTCACATGGTGTAATATCACCAAGCATATATTGAGTCTTGAGCGGCTTAAGTATTCAACAAGAAAACATCACAGTAATGACAATTAAAAATCTTATTCCAACAAAAATCACATTTATGTTAGGCGAGAGAGAGCTGTAGATCTGGAGAACCAGCTCTGGGTTTTGTCTTTTTGATCCAATTGGCTTTGCCAACTGATTTTTAGAGTTCTCCACCAACGATGATAGCGGGATATGTATATAAGGGATGAAGGAGGATATAATAAGAGGGGGATATAGAGGAAGATATGATTTGAGAGGTATTATTTTAGAAGGGGAGATAAAAAATTACTTTGTTTGTTTTGTTGTTGTAGAAGGTGGATATGAGGGGTTGAATACTGTAAAATACCATTTTTGTCCCAAATAAAAAAGTTTAAAAGTAAGAAAAGTGGTGGGCCACCCACATGTTGCATCTCTCCCTCTCTCCTCTCCTCTCTCTCTCTCTCTCTCTCTCTCTCTCTCTCTCTCTCTCTCCCCTGTTGTACACTGACGTGGTGGGCCACAGTAGATGGGCAAATAGGAATTGAAGCATGGATATGTTTTAGACAGGGGTGAGAGGTGCCTAAATATAATCCCCCTGCAAGGGGATATGTATATCCAAGCCAAAATTTATCCGGGTTCCTAAATGCAAACAAACACCGAATATAGAACGCCCGGATTTGTATATCCGACTTCTCCCTATATCCCCCTCTCATCTCCCTCTAACAAACAGGGCGAAAATGTGCAAATCTGGTCACACCACCATCCATCATGAGTGTGTCTGATGGACGTTTGTCCTCGATGATGTTTTTTGCGACTTTTTTGTTTTGCTATTTGTTTCTGTTTTTTGTATGCCAGCCCTTTTGAGTCCGTTGTAATCGTTTTGTTTAGTAATAGAATGATCTTTCTCGGTTCAAATAAATATTACATTTAAAGCTCAACCTAATAAACAAAAGATATCATCAAAAGGCATATACTAATTAAGATTTTTTTCTTTTCAATTTTCACTATACAAGCTTCTAAAATTGCATTATGCGCAGTCTCATATTCTGGAATCGTTGCATGATGGTCTCTAGGTCGATGTTGTCAAATACTTCCTTTTCAATATATGCCGCCAAACAATCATTCAACAATTGGTCTCCTACTCGATTGCATAATCTGCTCTTCACATATTTCATCGCCGAAAAAGCTCTTTCTACAGGTACAATCGCAACGGGCAAAAGCAATGCCAACTTCACAAGTAAGTACACTAGTGGATATATGACATCTTTCTCTCAAACATGTTGTTTTAGCCTCTCCATCTTATTCCATGTTGAGAATCCATTCGTCACAAAGGCATCACTTCCAAAATGACAATTGGCATCTGACCTAAATAGGCAGCAATACAAACAAAATATTGCATCCTTTGCAATGCTATATTCCAAATAATTTTCAATTTTTCATATTTTTTAAATCAAGAAGGAATAAAGCGACGAGACCTCCACCAATGAATCTAGATGGAAAGTTGTGGCTACCAGGTTGACAAGTAAGTACCTTTTTGCAAATGACATCTTCTTATTGCATTAGGATCATTAGGATGATATGTTGCTTCTTGACAAGTACCTTTTTGCAAATAACAGCAAGGGAAGGTTACTCAAATCGATACGAATTTTCGTCGTACAGTTTTCTTCAATAGAACTAGCGGAAGATGAACTTTTAGGTGAAAGTTGGGGAGTTATCTGGTGTGGTGTCATCACTAAATTTATATGGGGTCATTTATCAATTTCTAAAAAAAAATTACTACTATAATAGGAAGAAAAAAAGGTTGCACTGTCGAGTTGTGTCCCTTCTGGAAAGTCACAACACATGCCTATATAATTAGTATTGCTTCAATAGCATACAATCACTTTTTCTACCTCTTTTTGAATATCGGTTTCATATATAGAATATATCTTTGGTCAACTTCAATCATAGACTGTTCACTCTACTTCGGTGGACGCAAACATTGAGAATGCTTGGCCATGGAGAGATAATAACAACTTTAGAATAGAGACATCGGGCCTCTCCAATCACAAGCCAGATTATTTCATACTCTTAAATTATATTTGTTCATAGATATATTTTCATGTGCTACTTTCCAACAACAATGTCAAAGACCAGCACATATAAGTTACGAGTTACAAAAAGTCTACGCACACAACCTATAAAATACAATTCCGGAAACAACTGTGTATAGAGCCATTCGATGCATGTGAATCCGTGTAGCATTGCTCTATAATTTAAAATTGAGCGTGTAGCATTGCTCTATAAGTTATAGCTTTGGAATTTTGGGGGAAAAACCATGACATTTTTCTTTTGGGCTAACTAAGCTCTAGCCTGGAGTGTGTACCAAAAAAAAGAAACTAGCCTGGAGCGAAACCAGGCCAACTAGCAAAGTACTTCCATAATCGTTTGTGTTTTGTATGGGCTCGTTAAAGCCCAACTGAATAGATTTGATCCATATGGACTCGAATTGCCGAAGGTGTAGTGCTTTGATATCATCTATCGAGATTTTATCATTGTAATTTTATTTTCTTGAACGGCAAAAAAATTTCATTAATTTTGAAATTGTTACCAGACAAATAGGAGTAAGAAAACAGCATCAAGCTGAAGAAGCAGTCATCTACCCAAACAGATACCCAGACCAACGATTGACAAAAAACCAATTGAGGAAATCCTATGAGTCAAAACCCAAATAGTACATTCAGCTCATAAAACCCCAAGGACCTAACAATGCCCATATAAAATGGGCCAAACCCAAACAATAGAACCCTAAATAGGCGTGTGTAAAAATTGTTGAATAACAAAATTGTATTACAAAATCAAGTTAATAGAACATTGTTAACTGCATAACCAATAGAGATTTTGGGTTTGTTTGGAACATGTG
Source organism: Vaccinium myrtillus (assembly GCA_016920895.1). Taxonomy (NCBI): domain Eukaryota; kingdom Viridiplantae; phylum Streptophyta; class Magnoliopsida; order Ericales; family Ericaceae; genus Vaccinium; species Vaccinium myrtillus. The sequence continues at coordinate 2,842 of JADGMU010000318.1, read as the reverse complement.
GAAGAGAAAGGAAAAGAAAATAAAATGAGAGGAATGTGAGAGAAAAGTGGCAGTAAAATTTCACTATTTACAATACTTAGGTTTTTTTATTTTCTCTCTTCTTTCTCTCCAAACCAAACAAGAGGAGGGAAATTTTTTAACTTTCCTTTCTTTTCCCTCACTTTCCTCAAGTTCCAAAGACACCATTTGTCTTAAAGTGTATTTCTGAATTATATTGACCTTCCACTTTTCCGTATACTAAATGTTGACTGATCAATTTAACTTTTTAGAATGATCTACTCCACGAATTATACAAAACGAACGATTCGAACAACAATAATGAGATCTCAAGAAAACGTAACAAAACACATCACGGGAACCTCATGGAAAGAAAACATAATGGTTCACTATTTATTCTCTTGAATTCTCAAATAAATAAATAAAATTGATTAGTGATTTTTGCAATTTTTTTCTTATCCTTGTGTACATAATTTTATAAAATCATTATTTTATTAGGTCACTCTTGATGATATGAAAGGACGATGATAAATTCACATAAATGACCATAAAAAAATCAATGAAACTTATTTTTATTTTTTGAAATATCAATGAAAGTACTTTTTCTTTGCATCATGACAAATTCTGTCCTTTTAATGAAAAATTCCATTTAGGATAGTGATTTTCATACTCTCATTTCTTATACTTGCAATCTTTTTGTTTCTATCAACGTTGATTTACAATGTTACTTTTTATTGATTTACTTTCTCATGGACGACAGGAGAATTAATGCAATAAATTTATCTTAATTAGAACAAAAATAAGAAGTGCATGTGAGGGAAGACCGTACATGAATTAATTTTCTTGTTTTACAACATTACAACGAATATTTTATCAACATGGTTGAGTTTCGCTTCTTGTGTAAATGGATTAAGGGTTGCTTTAGCCTCAAAAAACTTGCATTTGTTAGATTTGCGTTGATATTTTGTGGTTTATTGGTTCGTCTTGACGAGAGGAATATAAAAAAGCATAAAATTATGATAAAAATTTTCAAAAAAGTTCACTAAAGACAAAAATAAAATCCAAATTTTTGTGGTTTATTGGATAATTTTTGTCTTATTCACAAAAATTCATGTTTGGGTAATAATTATATACCTTTTAGATTCCTCTCGTCGAGACGAACCAATAAACCACTAAAAATCGGACAATACTAAAAAATGCAATTTTTTTAATAAAGACAAAAAAAATACCATTTTGGTTTATTTAGCCAAAGCAATCCTAAATATGCTTCCAAGGATTTTGAGACAAATCATTCTCCCGATATACATCAACAAATTGGACATTTCCAGGAAACAATTGGTATTTTGAGGACAATGGAGAGAGAATATGCATTTTTAGCGAAAAACTTGGCCTTAAGAGCATGTGCACAAAGGCTCTCTATCCACCCCATTTGGCTATTTTACCTCCTCAAATCACAAAATGTGGCATGCACCAGACTAGGTATAGCCAAAGACATTTTACATTTGGCGGCTGAGGCTAGGTAGGTTTGGCTAGGCATTGTGCACAAGCCTTTGATTTTTTTATATATTTTTTTCTCTCTCCCCCCCTTAGACACACACACACTCCTTCTATGGGGCCTACTACACATTACTTTTTAATATTTAATAGAGATAGAGAGGAAAGTAAAGAGCATCGGTGGAGTGTGAAAAAAAATATGAGTAGGTAAAATAGAAAATGTGCACTATTCATTAGCATTTTTTGCTAGTGATTGGTGCACTTGCCCTAAGACCAAAATGGTAATTAATGGTAAGGATGAGAATTTTCGACACGACATGAAGTTAGCGGGTTAGAGCATGTGCAGCAGCTAAGCCAAAATTTGAGCAAAAAATACTAGTGTACAGTGCACCTTTTCCTTTATACCTACCCATGTCTCTTTCACCACTCCAACAATCCTCTCTATTTTTCTCTCCATTTATACTTAAAATAATTAAATATTCCACATTTCAATATACACTATATATATACACACACACACAGAGACACGCGTAGGATTGGAGGCTGTGGGGTTTTGTACCTTTGTCTGACCACAAGAGGAGAGAGATAGTAATAAAAAAAGGGTTAGCTCTTGAACAGTCGATAGGTAGAGAAGTAGAGATGTCCTGTTCACAAATGGCTTGTGAACAGGGATACCTAATGCTTTTGCCGAGTCTGCTGCAGGCTGTTTTGTTGCTCATTTTGCTACTTTTACCTATTTTTTTTACTATGGAGAGGCTGGTGCACTTGCTCTTAGGCACGACTATTTCAGACACGAAACATAAATATATGACACGACACGATAACACGAAAAGCTAAACAAGTCTGATTAGGGTTTAGAAAATTCTAACACGAACATGAGACGGCACGACATGAAAAGATAAAAATAGGTCGAGTTAGGGTTCATAGAATTTTGACCCGAACACGAGATGACACAACACGAACACGACACGATGTCTACCCCTAATTTATGGACTTGGGGTCCTCGTAATGACCTAAGTCCCTACACCACGTACGTAGTGAACTCAATTGTGAGCATTCTGGAATATTCATTTTGGATCTAAACCATTCATTTTTTCAGGATTGATGAGCACATTATGGATGTAAGATATTATGGTCTACTCAACGTATCGACAAATTGAACGGTTTTGATCCCAAATACATATTATAGATAGCTCACAGTTGAGGTCACTACAGGATCCCAAATCCATATCGAAACTGGCAATTTACGACATATGCCAGGAGGGAGTTTCGAAAAAGGGCTAAACACAAATTTCAAGACAAGCTATTTTGCTCACATACATCAAATATTTTTAGTACTTTTGGGAAACTT